>CAMOHE010042745.1:0-44975 GCA_946598075.1 Artocarpus hirsutus | reverse complement strand
TAAGAATCAAGCTTGAATTGACTCCAAAACGACTTCAAACGTGGCTGGAAATATAGTTGTCGTGGTTGCAAAAAAAGCTTTGTGCCTTGTGTTTTTAGTTGGAAATTGAAGTGAGAAAGGAGAGAATGAGAAACTAGAGAAGAGAGTGATGATGGTTGAATATATAGGCATCAAATTAATTGAGGAGCGGGATAGAATTAAATGAGCATTAAAAGACAATGTTATCATGTCTCCCATGGAGACTTTTAGCAAATAATGTCAACATAATTGAGGGGACAAATGGGGTATGTTGTAGAAGAAGATGAAGGAGGCATTAAAAAGGTAGTTGAGAAAACATATCAATGTCTCCTGGTAGTTGAGGTGAATTAATTCTATGTCTCCAAATGATAAGGATGCTATTTAATTGAGTATTAATGTAGCGGGACCAGGTTGGTAGAAATAAGTGATAGGTAGATTTAAAATATTTACTACGGAGACTTAGTAAAAATGCTAAAGTGACATTTTATTCTTATGATTTTATAAAAAATCATACCCGTTAAAATAACGGGTGTTTCAAATACAGCCCCACACTACAACTACTAGAGGAAGGATAATTCACAATTGTCCTTGGTATTTCCTACGTGGGCTTTTTTTATGTAACGTATTCTGGATCCAACTGATTTTTTATATTTAGTACATCAAAAAGAACACTTAATAACAATCAACCCTTTCTTGAGTTCCCAAAACATTATGCCAAAAAATTATCTTCTTCGAATCTCCTAATGGCAAGAGACAAGCATGCGTATTTTAATCAAGAAAAAAAAAATTGATAATTGTCACATACATTGAACCGAGTAGTGACGCAGCTAATTAATTAAGTTAATTAAACCAAATTTTTAATAAAAATTACCGATTAAACAATTTTGAGCTATTTAAAAACATGACAATTTAAAACCTCTAGATTACTATTCCTAAATTAAAGTAGGTAATATGAAATAATAATAAGAACAAATAAATATGAGTTGGGCCCACCAGACCCACACTTGTGTACACACATAGTATCGACAATAATAAATTACGTAGTCCAATACGAGAAGTAAGGATTAAAATATTACATGCCTTGGTTTGATAATTAAGTAACATCAACCTAAAAATCCTACAATCCACTCGTCTGCTTGGTGGAGTCCCAATCGGTCCTAAGTTGCACTAAAACTAAGGGGAAGGTTTAAAAAACAATAAAATGTGAACGGAAGGCTCAGTAGGACTAAGTTTTCAAAATGTTAATTTGAATATAAAAGTTTGCGTAAACTTGAGAAATATAAAATACAGTAAACGAAATTCATTCATTCGATTCTTACCAATTAATCTAATTATTCATATGGAAGTGGTCTTAATATTTCATCTTGAGCAAACCACTTGTATCACCACTATAGTGGCCTAGTTGGGTTTCGGGACCTGCCCCCAAGGTCGATCTCTACGCGACCCGATTTCTGAGTATAGCATCATGCCCTAATATGTCATTTCGAACGGTATTCACGACATGGTTGATATTATGCCATTATTTAGGTCTCATCTTACCAAGTATTTTCATTTACATTCATTATTCGGTTCATTTTGCTTATTCATTATTCAACAAATCATGAAAATATTTAAGAAATTTATCTCAATCATTTCTTGAAATCATTTTGAAAGAAAACACTTTGTAGCCAAAACTTTTTTTAAAACATGCCTATCAAGGAAAGTGGTTTGGAGTCCTACCTCGATATCCTGTACCGAAGCCCAATACCGTAGTCCTGACCCACTATATGTTAACTCCATGAAACCACGAACAACCTTAAAAGTAAACTAAGTTCATCAATATCTGCCTTAAAGTATTCTGCATTACTATGCTAACTCATGGTGTCTTAACATGCCTCTAATAATCACAAAATCATCTTACAAGGTCAAAGTCCTTATCTAGGTTTTAAACAATAAAAATGAGTGAAAAACAACAAATTTTACGAAGCTTATCGGCTTGCCAAACTTCTTGGACTGGCCTGTCGAACTTCCATAGTTCGGCCTATGAGCAGTACAGAACCAGGTTGCCAAACTGTTCTAAGTTTGGCATGTCGACAAGATGAGTCTAGCCTGCCAGACTCATGAATCCAGCCTACCAATATTCAAGATCGGCCTGCCAGGCCGATCTAGCAAAATTTGAAAAATTTTAAATTTCGAGTCTCGGCTTCCCCGATCTCGAAATCTCATTTCCAACTTGTTTTTCAATTCCCAGAACTTATATAATGTTCATAAATGATAGATAAATGCATTGGAACACATTTAAACACTTTTAAACAAGTTTTACATAGAAATTTTTAAATAAATCCAAAAATAAGAAAAGAGAAAAACTTGATTTAATTAGATTATTGTCCAATCAAGCCTACATTCATGATGATTTAGGCTCCACTAACTTAGTTAGAAAGGTTTCTAAGCTTAAGGAAACTAGGATTTCAACATACAATGAAAATTAAAAAATTTAGGAAAAGTTTGAAATTTTAATAAATAGAGCAACTAACCTCGAATTCGAGCGTTGAATCAACTTTGTGAAAGCCCAATTGTGCTTTTAAGCTTCCAATCCAATTGAAGATTGAAGCTCTTACTCAAATTTTTGAAACAAAAATTGACAGAGGGGAGAGAGAGAGTAACGAAAGAGAGAGAGAGAGTCTAAGAGAGGGAGTAAGAGTGAGAGGGAGGGAGAGTGGGAGAGGGAAATAAATAGAAGAAAGAAGGGTGGGTTTGCAGAGTGAAAACCATGTCTAGCATATGGTTTTACAAAAGGGACTGTTGGGCATTTGGCAAATTGTTTTATTTCAAAATTTAAAACAACAAATAAAAATAATTAAAAGTGAAATTAATTTAAAAATACCATAAAATAATTAAATTAAGTTTAAATTACATTAAGGCATACTAATTCACCATTTACACACTAATCTTACTTAATTAAATTTTCAGGTGTTACAACTCTCCACCACTAAAAGAAATTTCGTCATCGAAATCAGAAATCAATTCAAAAACAAAATAAAATGCGGGTACAATTCTCACACAGTTGACTTTAATTCCCTAGTTACCTCATCAACCCCATGATGTTGCCACACAACTTTTACTAATGATATGTCACGGTGTCACAAACTTATTACTTTTCGATCGATGATCTGGATTGGCACCTCCTTGTAGGTTGTGTTCTCCTGAATCTACACATCATAAAACGAGATAATCTTGCTTGGCTCGGGTGGACATTTTTGAAGCATCGATATATGAAATATGTCATGCACATGAGAGAGTTTAGGAGGAAGATTGAGATGATATACGATCACACCAATATGTTTAGAAATCTCAAACGGACCAACGTACCTTGGTGTAATTTTCCCACTTACACCGAAACGCAAATACCTTTACGTGGTGAAACCTTCAACAGGACGAAGTCACCTACCTCAAATTCCAAAGGCTAGCATCTCCTGTCAGTGTAACTCTTTTGCCTACTCTGAGTAGCTTTCAACCAATCTCAAATCATGGCGACCTTTTCATTGCTCTCATGAATCTCATCAGGTTCGAGAATAATCTTGTCCTTTGATTCAGCCCAACACACTGGCGATTGACACGGGCTTCTGTAGAGTGCCTCAAACAGTGCCATATCAATACTCGCTTGATAACTATTGTTGTATGCGAATTCCGCCAGATGCATGTGCTTCTTCCAATTTCCACCGAAATCCAATACATAAACGTGTAACATATCCTTAAAAATCTGAATAACTTGCTAGGACTACCTATCTGTCCAAGGATGAAAAGTAGTGCTGAAATTCAAGTTTGTGCCCAAGGATTTTTTGGAAACTCCTTCAATACTTGGCATTCAATCGGGTGTCTCAATCAGAAGTGATGGACAAATGAACTCTGTGCAACCTCACTATGTTCTCAAGATATAATTATCTAAGAACTCTCCTCAAACACGCCGATTTGAAAGGTATAAAATGCACCGATTTCGTCAACCTATCAACAACAGCCTAAATTGCATCCTTGGCAATCCAGTGAGCAAATCCATTGTAACATACTCCTATTTCCACCCTAGAATGGGAAGCGGTTGAAGCTGTCCAGTGGGCTTTTGATGCTTAGCTTTCACCTAAAGTAAGTCACGCACTTGGCGACGTACTCAAAGACATTCTTTCTCATACCTCTCCACCAATATTGTCTTTTTAAATCGTGATACATCTTTATGCTTCCCAAATGAATAGCAAACCGAGACTTATGGGCTTCGTCCATCACAGCCTTCATCACTTCCTCTATCGCAGGCACTGCCAGACGTTCCCTAAAGTACAACGACCTATCTGCGTGTATTTTTTATTCTTCAAACTACTCTCCATTCTAAATCCGCATCCATATTCCCTGTAGATGTTGATCTTGCCATTGATTTTGCTTCACCATTTGAATGAGCACTAGGGTGGACTCCATATGGTACACTGAAACCTGATAGAAGTCTTCATAGTACTGTAGCCCATACTCACTAGCTGTAGCATCTCTTCTCCAATCTTCAAGTGCTATGCAAGCAAGAATTCTTGAAGACTTCCTGCTGAGCGTATCTGCAATCACATTTGCTTTCTTAAGATGATACTACAGTGTGAAATCGTAGTCTTCCATATATTGTATTCATCTTTGTTGCCTCAAATGTAAATCCCTTTGAGTGAACAAATACTTTAGGCTCTTATGATCTAAGAAAACCTAGAATGTTGCTCCATACAAATAACATCTCTAAATCTTCAGGGCATGAGTCATGGTGGCAAGCTCCAAATCATGAGTGGGGTAGTTTTGCTCGTGAGGTCTCAACTGTCACGATCCATTAGCTACAACCCATCCATATTGCATCAATACACATCCAAGTCCGTGTCTCGAGGTGTCTGTATAGACTTCGTACAGCTCGTCATTACTCGGTATAATCAGCACTGGAGCGGTAATCAACTGGCTTTTCAATTCTTGGAAGGTGTACTTGCATTCTTTATCCCATTCGAACCGAACATTCTTCTTGATTGGTCATGTCAACGATGCCACCATCTTCAAGAAATCCTGCACGAATTTCTTGTAGTACCTGGCAAGTCCTAAAAAGTTGCGGATTTTTGCCACATTCCTCGGTCGTTCCTACTGCACTATAGCTTTGATCTTGGAAGAATCCATTGAAATACCTTGCTCCGAGATGATGTGTCCTAGAAACTTGACCTCGGTCAACCAAAATTCACACTTATCTTTTTTGGCATACAACTGGTGCTCTTGCAGGGTTTAAAGCACAATCCTCAAATGTTGCTCATGCTCCTCCCAGGTCTTAGAGTAGATCAGTATGTCGTCAATTGACACAATCACAAACTGATCTAACTAAGGCTTGAAAATCTTGTTCATCAAATCCATGAAAGTTGTAGGAGTATTCATCAATCTGAACAGCATCACAAGAAATTCGAAGTGTCTATACTGGGTTTTGAAAGCTGTCTTGAGAATATCCTCTTCCTTGATCCTAAACTGATGGTATCCAGACCGCAAGTCTATCTTTGTAAAGTACTGAGAACATCTTAACTGATCAAATAACTCATCGATTCTGGGTAGTGGATACTTATTTTTCATGGTGACCCAATTCAGCTGCTAATAATCTATGCATAATCTAAGGGTACCATCATGCTTCTTGGCAAACAAAACGGGCGCACCCCATGGTGACATACTGTTTTGAATATAACCCTTATCCGCGAGTTCCTGAAGTTGTTTTCTCAATTCTTTCATTTCTGTCGATGCCATTTGATAGGGTGCTATGGAAATCAGAGTGGTCCCAGGGAGTAGCTTAATGCCGAACTCGATCTCCTAATACGGTGGTAATTTAGGTAACTTGTTGGGGAAGACATCATCAAACCATCGACCACCGGTATCGCTGTATTCTTCCAGCTCCACTAGACTCTTCTTCTAGGTTCAAGAGGAGAGCATAACAAGCTAGATTTCTTTGTCTTCCAAGACATGTCTTCATGAGTCGCTCACTCATCATTCAATCATTACGATCCTCGTAAATGATCGTCGTCCCCCTATCAGACACTAGGGTTACCTTCCTAAGGTGGCAATCTACTGGGGCACTATACTTGGACAATCAGTCTATTCCTAAGATTACATCATAGGAACTCATGGGGATTACGATCAAGTCACTTTTTAGAATCTCACCCCCAATCATTATCTTACAAGGTTTACATATACAATTTACATACACTCGCCCTAAGTGCGAGGTAATTATCAAAGGCTCATCAAATTCCTCTATCTTTAATCTCAAGGCATGTACAAATGAACTCAAAATGAGAGAATAAGTGGCACCAGTATCAAACAAAACATGAGCTAAAGACTGGGAAACCAAAATCGTACCGTCAACAATTACATTGCTGGTCTGAGCATGAACTCCTTAAAGTCATGGTATGAACTTGAGCTAGAGCCTTTCCTTTTACTATATTAACATAGCTAGGTTCTAGGTTTGTCGATCGATACTGTTATGGTGGAGGAGACTACACACTAGCTGTACTAGGTGCTCGATATTATGGAGCATTTCGTTGGAAATTTTGCAGCTGATATCCTTGAGCTGGGTAGTGCATCTGCTAAGGAGTGAGCTGATGAAACTATAGTTATAGGATTTACTAAGGTTGGGGCAGAGTGAAAAACTGAGGTTGGGGCTGACGGCTTGCTCCCTCTCCAACGTGAGATCCTTGCCGAGCATTTCTTATTGGATAGTTCCTCTTGATATGTCCTGGTTGTTGGCAGTAGTGGTAATGGAAGTTTTAAGGGCCACTTCATCTGCTACTTGATAAACTGCTACTCCTGTTGTTAACGTTACCTTGCTGATTCTTCCCCTGAGCTTGATGGTTGTTATTACCTCCCTGGTTGCTCCTTTGAGGCCCTCTTGATGTCCTTGCCTGGTTCTCGCAGTAGAGAGCATAGTGGCTCTCCACAGATAAAGCTGACGATACTAATTCATCAAAATTTTAGAGTCACATGGCAACCAATTTTCGTCAGATGGATGCTTTGAGCCCTTCCTGAAACTTAATACACTTTTCCCACTAAAAAGAAATGGCAAATGGAGCGAATTTAGCCAACTCATTGAACTTTGCTTCATATTCCTAAATCGTTATATCACTTTGTTCTAATCGATAAAATTCGACGATCTTCTGGTCCTTGTATCCCTACGAATATCGCTCGTAGAATAACTCTTCAAATCTGTCCCAAGTGATATTCTTGTTGTTTTCCATGCGTTTTGCCTGCTTCCACCAAGTGTTTGCACTTCCTTCTAACTTATAGGCAGCAAATTCAACACGATATTCCACTGGTACTTTGAGAGTGTCCAGGGGTTTCACCATTGAATCTAACCAATATTCGGCTACTTATGAATCCCCGTTTCCGTTAAAAGTTAGGATAGATTCACGTCTGAATTCCTTGAAGTACTCATGCTGGCGAATTGCCTCGGAATCCTCAGGCTTGGCCCTCACCACCATTTGTTGGAAAGCAACAAACATAGTCCCCATCATGCCCTCATCAATTCTAGGGTTTGCATCTGCAACAACCGGATGACGCCTAGGTGCCATTCTCTCGGTTCTGAAAACAAAATTGGACTATAAGTGGTTTTTCATTACCGTACCTATGTGTGCACAATTCTCAAGGTTCATAACCTAGGGTTTTGATACCATTATGTCACGTACACCAAACAGGGTAGTGATGTGGAAAATTAATTAAGTTGATTAAACCAAATTTTTAATAAAAATTACCGATTAAACAATTTTAAGTTATTTAAAAACATGACAATTTAACATTCTGGATTACTATTCCTAAATTAAAGTAGGTAATATGAAATAATAATAAGAACAAATAAATATGAGTTGGGCCCACTGGACCCACACTTGTGCACACATATAGTATCGATAATAATAAATTACAACCATAGTCTAATACGAGAAGTAAGGATTAAAATATTACATGCCTTGATTTGATAATTAAGTAACCTCAACCTAGAAATCCTACAGTCCACGCGCGTCCTTGGTGGAGTCCCAATTGGTCATAAGCTGCGATCCGCCTAAGGGGAAGGTTTAAAAAACAATAAAAATGTAAGCGGAAGGCTTAGTAGAACTAAGTTTTCAAAATGTTAATTTGAATATTAAGTTTTGCATAAACTTGAGAAATATAAAATACAATAAACAAAATTCATTAATTCGATTCTTACTAATTAATCCAATTATTCACCTGGAAGTGGTCTTAATATTTTATCTTAGGCAAACTATTTGTATTACCACCGTAGTAACCTAGTTGGGTTTTGGGACCTATCCTCAAGATTGTTCTCTACACGACCCGATCTCTGAGTATAGCATCATGCCCTAATATGTCATTCAGAATAGTATTCACAACACGTCCGTTATTATGTCATAATTTAGGTCTCATCTTACCAAGTATTTTCATTTACATTCATTATTCGGCTCATTTTGCCCATTCATTATTCAACAAATAATGAAAATACTTAAGAAATTTATTTCAATAATTTCTTGAAATCATTTTGGAAGAAAACATTTTGCGGCCAAAACTCTTTTTAAAACATGGCTACTAAGGAAAGAGGTTTAGAGTTCTACCTTAATATCTCATACCAAAGCCTAACACCGTAGTCCCGACCCGCTATACATTAACTCCACAGAACCACAAATAACTTTAAAGGTAAACTAAGTTCATAAATTCTACCTTAGAGTATTCTACATTACTATGTTAACTCATGGTGCTTTAGTATGTCTCTAATAATCACAAAATCATCTTATAAGGTCAAAGTCCTTATCTAGGTTTTAAATAGTAAAAATGGGTGCAAAACAACAAATTTTTCAAAGCCTTATCGGCCTGCCGAACTTCTACAGTTCGGCCTACCGGCTGTATAGAACCGACTTACATAACTGTTCTAGATTCGGCCTATCGACAAGATGAGTCCGGCCTGCCGATAATCAAGATTGGCCTGTCAAATTGGCAAAATATGAAAAATTCTAAATTTCAAGTCTCAGCCTCCCCAAACTCAAAATCTCATTTTCAACCTATTTTTGAGTTCCCAGAGCATATATAATGTTGATAAATGATAGATAAACACATCGGAACACATTTCAACACTTTTAAACAAGTTTTACATAGGAATTTTTAAATAAATCCAAAAAAATGAGAAAAAGAGGAAGACTTGATCTAATTCGATTTTTGTCCAATCAAGCCTAGATTCATGATGATTTGGGCTCTACTAACTTAGTTAGAAAGGTTCTAAGCTTAAGGAAACTCAGATTTCGACATACAATGGAATTTGAAAATTTTAGAAAAAGTTTGAAATTTTAAAAAATAGAGTAACTAACCTTGAATTGGAGTTTTTAATCAACTTGGTGGAAGCTCAATCATGCTCCTAAGCTTCCAATCCAGCTGAAGATCATAGCTCTTACTCAAATTTTTGAAACAAAAATTGAGAGAGGGGAGAGAGAGTAACGAAAGAGAGAGAGTCTGAGAGAGGGAGTGAGAGTGAGGGGAAGGGAGAGTGAGAGATGGAGATAAATAGAAGAAAGAAGGATAGAAGGGACGTGTTGGACATTTGATAAATTATTTTGTTTCAAAATTTAAAACAACAAATAAAAATAATTAAAAGTGAATTTAATTTAAAAATACCATAAAATAATTAAATTAAGTTTAAATTATAATAAGACATACTAATTTACCATTTACACACTAATCTTACTTAGTTAAATTTCCAGGTGTTACAATAATACTGATATTAAACACCATAATTAATAGCAAATGGATCTTATAAATTAGTATGTGGTGTGATCACGCTCGAATAGACCTAATAGGTATCCTAAAATCATATAAACATAATTGAAGAATGTTAATTAACCAAACCTGCCATTTTGTTGGCTACTTATGATGTGACATAATTACACAAAATAACATTCTTTTCGTACATATATATATATATATATATTTGTGGATCTCTTTTTTTTTTTTTTTTTCTTTGGGACCGAGTGGATCTCTTGTTTAAATTTTCGAATTGAATGCATAATCGTTTATCCCACGGTTGAGCGTTCAAAAGGAAAAAAAAAATTATAGAACTTTTTCATGTGCCAATGAATTATGTATGTGGAAAAATGGAAATCCATGGTATGGGTATTCCCTCAAGCATCTTATCTTCCTTCCTCGTTACATTCTTTCTTAATTAATTGACACATAGAAACGAGCAGGCATAAAATTAATGTGTGGAAAAAGGGACCAGAGGCAACAATTTTATGGCATTTTTTTACTCTCTATATAGGCGCCAAATTGGTTATATATATATATATATATATATATATATATATATATATATATACGGTTTCAATATTTGAAAAATGGCAGCTATTAATTTGACCTACTTTTTCTAAGTTGATATATGTTTGTGGTATTATTATTATTATTTTTTAAAAAAAAAGAGTTGAAAATGAAGTCTTTTAATCTATCCCAAGACGAGGACAAATTGCAGTGCTCATAATTAAATTAATATTACACGTTATTGTATGTTCACTTTCAAGTTTCTTCGTACTATTTTTGGAAACGGAATGGTAAATTTTGCTACTTTTTCCTTTTTTTTGTCATAAAAAATACACAAAGGAACAGTTAAAGAGGCATGCATAAAAGAAGCTTTGCGGTTGTAAAAACAGAAAAGACAATACATGCAAAAATCAACACAACACAACAAAAAGCCTGCCCCAAACCCTCTTAACTCTTAATCAAAGAAAATTAATTCATATTACTTTTTAGATTCAAGCTTTACCACGACATATTGAATGCAAACGCCTGAAAATATACATTAGAAACATGGAAAAAGTCCACTTTGTGGGGCCCCCCCGACCCCCTCAAAAAGAAAGTAGCCTCCCATTGAATATCTTGGCACCCTATAAACTGCAAAAAATTTATTGAACTCATGGGTTTCCTTTGATTTCCGCCAACACCCCCCTAATTGGAAAACATATAAAAATAATAATAAAAATAAAAATCTCAATTCAAAAATTAAAAAGAAAATAAGAGAAAAGGAGTGGATCCCATTTCCATGCTTGTTTTTGCCGCTTCCACAAAATTTTTTCTTTCCTACCCCACTTTCAAATCTGATCTCCATCGCCAGATGACATGACGACACACATCATGACTTCCAAAAATTACCTAAGAAACTATACCAGATCACATGCTACACTTTGGGATTCAAAAACAAGCATGGAAATACGACAATCTATATGTGACAATAGTACATTAATAAGAAATACGAAAAAAAAAAAAACTACACAATAAGTTAAATTAAGTACCACATAATATATAACCTATATATCTCTTAGCAAAATCTCTTCCATGGCAAGCTCTTGAACTCTTCGCAAGATCGATCAATCTCTCTTCAGTGCCATGCAAAAATATGCCCCAAAAGAAACGACGTGATCAATAATTAGGCAAGGATCGGAAAGGGGAAAGATCATATAGTTACCAAGAAACCCAAAGAAAGCCATTGAAAAACGACATATAAACAATGCCGTCATAGGATGTCAAAAGAAGAGAAAGATGGTATAGACACTGGTTATGAAAAAAGATCATGTCGTTTTTTGATTAGTTGTGGAGAGGGTTTGGTCCAGAAGGGACGAGTCTCTTCTCGACGCCGTATCTTGGGTCGATTTCCCCGAGCTGCGAAGGTGGTGGTGGGGGAGGGAGAGGGCGGCCATGGCGACGGTCTCTGTGGAACTGGTTGCACAAAGAACGAGGCTTTTCGTGAGAAAAGGAATCACATGGCCTGTGAAAATAATGGTGGTGATTGTAATGGGGGTTTCTTGGAATATTTGTCGAG
The DNA here is from genome assembly GCA_946598075.1 of Artocarpus hirsutus. Classification (NCBI taxonomy): domain Eukaryota; kingdom Viridiplantae; phylum Streptophyta; class Magnoliopsida; order Rosales; family Moraceae; genus Artocarpus; species Artocarpus hirsutus. Next base: position 33,106 of record CAMOHE010042745.1, on the reverse strand, counting down.
TCCGGCGAGGTTTCGACTGCAAAACAAGAAGTAACCGAAGTGATCAGCAGGAGTAGAGCCACAAGCGCCACAGTAAGTCTCCGGCGGCGACATCCTGTTGAAGAGAGAGACTTCTTCATTGCTTTAGAGAGAGAGAGAGAGAGAGAGAGAGAGAGAGATTGGTGTTTGGAAATCTTGGGGTGAATTAAAATAAAAAAGGCAGAGATGAGGGTTGTCACTGAGTAGTAGAAGAAGGGTAAAGAGTATTAATGCAAAGCGGGAGACTCATGAATGAATATTAAGAAAGAGAGAGAGAGGAGAGAGAGAGAGAAATGTGACAACTTCACAACATATTCACAACTCACAGTTGGGCATTGAGTAGCCCGCAAAAATGTACGTACTAATTGGTTTCTATCGATCTCATCAAGATTCAAGTGTGTGTGTCACGCATGTGTTAGGGTATAATTAAAGAAGGTATCTCTTTGCTTATTCGCCAATACGTCACAATACAGCAAGAATTTAATTCATGACGTGTGTACTCAATTTTTCATTTCTATTTATGTTCTTCTAGTATATAATGTCACCATAAAAAGAACGGTGACGTGAATTAAAATATTATGTACAACGGTTCTATTAAGCTAGTCAGGCTCATGATCTACGGAACATTTTTTCTTATATTATTTTAATTAAGAAATTATCTCAATTAAGATGGGTTCATTCGGTACGTATATGTGGAATAATTTGGTTTACAACTGATGATTGGAACGTAAAAGTTTGATACGAGAATAATGATTTAAAATGATAACTGTTGTTTAAAAAACTATAGTTTATGAAAGAAAATAAGAATGAAAATTGTTTTACAGTAAAAAAGGGTTCAAACCCGCCTGAATTTGAGGGGAATAAAGTTTAGATTTTAGGTATTTAGGCTGGTTTAAAACCATCTTCATAATTTAAAACCGTCTCGGTAATTATTCTACTAAACGCATTTTACACTGTTTCTATGGTTTAAAACCACCTTCAAGATTTAGAACCTACACATCAAATGGCACAAATATTTTAATTAAAAGAGATGAAACTATTTATAAAAGCCTTAAGTTTGTTCTTTTCATTAATTGATAGTTTAGAAATTGTGATCCAACCATTTAATTGTTGAGACAAAAAAAGAGGAGGATAATTTCTTTAAGTGATATTTTCAATGGAAAACTGTTTGGTAGTGTTTTAAAATAGGTAAAAATGATTTTATTTTGAAAAATGAGAATTTTTTAAGAATCATGTTGAGAGTGTTTTTGAAATTTTTTTCTCAAAATACGTGTAAAAAATTTTAAAAAATTCTCAAACTAAAAACCAAACGAAAGAATATTTCCAAAATAATCAAAGTCATATTCAAAGAATTTCCTGAAACAGCTATACGAATTGTGGTTACAAGTGCTTTTATTTGTTACAGTCATTTTGGTAGCCTATTGAAGAAAAAATAGTAGCAGTTCTAGTATAAGGACGCCAAAATTGTTGTGACAAGTTTTATTCACCAACTGATTTCGTAATTGTAACTTTGAGATCATGCATTTATGTTGGCGAAAACCACAATTTAAAATTCTCTACTAGCCTAACCAAATTTGTTCGTCATCAGCATTGTTATCTTTGGTTAATAAATTGGTTTGCGTGTGGCCAAGAAGATTAGCGTAGTATTCATTGTGACAAAGCCAGAACTTTTTCTTATTGGAGCACTATCTGAATATTAGAAATAGCATTTTATTAAATAAAAATATATAATTACACATTTTAATGACAGAATAGGGCATAAATATAGTTTTTCTTATAAAATAAGAGTACAAAACCAAATTTTAGTTATTTTGTAGGAACCCAACAACATATTTCAATTATTTCGTAAAGACACAACATCATATTTCAATTATTTTAGGGGGACACGAATGCAATTTTCTTTCAAAATAAAGACAAAAAAAAATTTCAAATTACAAATTTAATGGTTAAAATCTAAATTTTATAAAATAAGTGGGGGTATATATATCCTTACTCATGACTAGTGACTACGTGGCTCCACTAGCGTTTGTTATTCCTCTTTTTTTCCTCCTTTGAAAAATGTTGTCTCGTGTTTTTAAAACGAACAATGCTGAAAGCTGACATTAGTGGTGCTAAATACTACATAATATTAGAGACAGTTCTAATACTGTATGAGATTAATAGGTAAGACCTACCTTTTATTACCTGTGATGTTAAACAACCTTTTTCTTTTTAAAGACTCGTTAAAATGATTGTTGAAACTCCAAAGGCCAATATGGTCCTCTAAATGACATGCGATGTAGCACGTCAAACAAAAAGTTGGACCATTTGTTGATCAAGGGAAGAATCTATAACCTTTTTTGGGGCTTCATCTAATTAAATTCTTTGACGAATCCGCGGTTACTCTTAAACGTCTACAACAATCAGGTGGACCATTTGGATTGCGTAGGCAAATATGCCGATAATTAACATGTTTTTGGCTCTCTAATTTAAATAATCCCTACAAGTATATCACGGGTTTGTTTCGCATAATTAGTAGGATTATTACACCCAGAATTTTTAGGTTTAATTTGTTATAAATTGAATTGAGTTAGTTTCAAAATCCAGGTAACCCAGGTGGATTTCGTTTTTTTCCCTCTAAAACGAAAGCGCTGGAAGGCATATAATAAGTGTGTGAAGGCTACTTCGAAGAAGTTTGATTTTGATAGGAGCAAGTTAGGAGAAGGTATTTTTCTGTTCATATTTTATTTCTTTGTGTGGCTTTTTTCATATTTTTTTAGATCAGCAAAAAAAAAAAAAAAGAAAAAAAATTGAGGATGAACAACTTGTATACTATTAACTAAAATACCAAATGTTTATTTGTAAAACCCTGTTTTTTCAACATCTATGTAAATGCCTAAAGTTCTACAAAATCCATGAGACAAATCCTAAAATTAAAAACCTATTGAAAGAACTCACCCAAAACATACAAAAACCAAACGGGTAGATTGTAAAATCTGAGAATTTTAAATTAAGATTAGTTATGTTACGTTTAATTATTAAGTGTGCTAAGTGTGAATTTATTGTCAATTTCAGTTATTTAAGATTTAATTACAATTGTTATATTTGAAAATTTGATTTTTAGTTCTTAAAATACCAAATGATATTTTTATACCATAGTTTTTCATATTTACAAATACGCCCTTGAGCCTTTATTTTTCTTTCCCTTTCATTTTCTTTCTTCCACTTTCCTTTTTCTCTCTTTCCCTCTTCACTCTCGATGCCCTCTCTCTCTTTCTCTCTGAAAAATTTTCAAACTCAAGCTCTAATCCCGCTTTTTGAAGCCAAGAGATGAAGTTCAATCCACCCAAGAACTTTTCAAAACATCCATTAAAGGTTAGCTTTCTCTTTCTCTTTGAAATTTCAAAGTTTTATTTTCAAATTTTTAATCTTTTTTTGAATGTTGAATCCACACCTTCTTGAGCTCAAATAATGTTCAATTCAAGTTGTAAAAATAGTTTTAGAGTGAACCTAAACTTGATTTGAGCTAGAATTGATTTGATCAAGTTTTGATATTTTTCTTTGATTTTCAAATCAAAGGTGAAATTGAGTTTAAATTTGAAGAAAATGGTTTAAATTTGTTCTATTATGGTTTTCTATGTGATTTCTATACTCTGGGAATTAGAAAACAGGTTTAAAATTGGATTTTAAGTTTGGAGAGACCGAAACCCGAACCCCAAAACCTAGAAATTTTCAAAATTTGCTAGTTTGGCAGGCCGAACTTGCAGTTTGGCATGCCAAATTCATGAGTTTAGCAGGCCGTATTCATATCTTCGATAGGTAGAACTGTAGCAGTTCTGTAGGCCGAGTCTAGATGGTCGGTAGGCCGAACCAGGATGTTCGGTAGGCTGACAGTGAACTTGAAAATTTGTATTTTCTTCCAGTTTTTAATGTTTAATGATTTAAAAATGTTTTAAAAGGGATTATGATTTTGTTATGACTATTTTGAGTCAAAAGGCGCACTAATAATTAAACTAACATAATGATATTTGTTAAATGTGATTTCAGGTTTTAAATGCAGTTTTCAAGGTTTTGAACATATATGGAGCATACGTTAAATTTTATTTAGAGCTTACATTATTGGATTTCAAATGAGGTATGATATACATATATTTCTGTCTCTTTCTTTGGCAGTCCCTTTTAAATTGTTTTGGCCGAAGTTTATTTCTTAAATGTTTCCTTTTAAGAATGATTTTTGTCTTTGATTTTTGAAGAATTGTGTTTTGATATTCTTTTCGGATTTCCAAAACCCCATGGTGATCTTTTATTAAATTTCTTGCAAATAAGTATATTTATTGATTTTTGTTAAGATCTTGATATTTGTTTACAAATAATATTTTTATTTGTAACTGTTATTTTTAAATAACTTGTTTTTTTTTAAATAATTATTCTACTGAGCCTTCCACTTACGTTTTCCTGTTTTTAAAAATCCTCTTTCTAGATTTAAAAAGGAAGGAAGGACTCAGGATCGAAACTTGGCTTTTTGAGTAGAAATGGTATTTTCTCTAAAACTGTGGTATGATGTGTGTATTGTACGAATTGTCTCGATCCGACATTGATGCCGTGTCATCTTTGTGAGTTTTTATATTTTTAATGTATTTCAAAGACGATGATTTACGATGATTTTTAGTATTTTTGTATTATTATCCTTGTTATTTGTATATTTTCTGTCTACCGCCTTCGTGGTAAGCGACCACGTAATGGTAAATGAGAATAAGATCTCGGCACCACCTTTGTGGCATTCACTTTATGGTAACCGCTGATGATATTTATTTACTTTCTATATATATTTATTTACTTTTTCTTTATTTACCTCATTTAATTTGCCCTATTTACCTTAATTTCATCTTTTTACCTAAAACTTACTGACCCTCATCCCAGGACGTCACATAGTTTCTTGCCCTTACTCTCTAACAATGGTTGCTTATTTGTTCTAGGCAACTCGTGTAACAGAGATGGAGAAAGAAGGCTATTACCCATAGTCTTCAACAACTCCAGCTTCTCTTTAGCTTCTTTGATCTGGGCTCATACGTTCAGGAGAGATGGAAAAGAGATGAGAAAGAAGAATACACTTTTTTTTTTCTTTTTTTTTTTGATGGGGAAGAAGGTTATTTTTATTGATATTATTATAAAAATGTCTCCTAGATGTAAGTAAGGCTAATAGGTTGTTTGATGATGAATTTCTCCTATTTTATTTGAACACAATATGTTTGGATACAAGTTTATGAGATTGCACTTAGGTCAAAAACTTTAATTTCCGCTATTTTTTTGTTGTATAATTAGTAAAGGGATGAAATTGAAACAATATATTTAAATCTGAAGGATATCTTTGTAATTTTTTAAAACAAAATGATAAATCATGAAATATATAAAACTAGAATGTATATTTTTGAAACTAACATTAAAAAGTAACGGGCTTTCGTCCGCTCAAGTAGACAGATGATTTACACACACATACATTAAATGCTCTTTTACCATCGTTCTATAAAATGAGTTATTTTTAAAAGCGAAAAAAAACTCGTCATAGCAATTAATTTATAGGCTGTCTGGAAAATAAATTAGAATCGATAGTTGAAAATGAAAATATTGTAGCATGTGAGAGAAAACATCGTTGAAATAAAGTTTGTTGTTCCAACCGAGGTTACAAAGCAACCTATTAGCTATTGAGGCATAGAAGCAGCCACTAACTTTCTTGGCCATTGCCCTCAAAACAAAGGCATTATGGTCACTGATGACAGCACGAATAGACGTATTTCAAGTAATTATAGCTGCATCAAAATTGAGCCTGGGACACCTATTTGATGGTGCTGTCCAATATACTCTGGAGTTGGTACAGGTCTAGGACAATGAAGTAACTTTGAATGCAACTAAGAAAATTCTGACCACAAAACAGAAGCTTTCTCTCGAACAACAACACTCGAATGCGTCTTAAAAAAAAAAAAAATCCCCCTTAAACATATAAAGCAAGCCAGCAAAGAGGCCAAATAGATCTTTGGAATGGGAAACAAATGATTAAAAAGGAGTTTTTGATCAAACTTCAAGCTTTCTCTTTCTCACACCTTATCATTATCAATGTATGGAGACTCGTTTTTGGCCTACCCGGAGCATGAAAATCACTGCAAGTCGTTGATATGAATGTGGACTAATCACCTGTATGTTCCCAGTAGTGGCAACTGGAGCCACATACACGGTTTTTGATATATCTAATAAAGTATTTGGAAGAGCGATTGGAATTGAAAATATTAGTTTAAAAACTATTATATATGAGAGCTTTACACTGTAACGACTTCTTACTTTTTGATAGAGTTGCTGAGAACTTTACAATGTTTGTCTAACTGAGATGCCACTCACATGTTAAGTTTTATACGTGTTTTTTTTAATTATTTTAACTATGGCTTGTGCAACTCAACTTTTGATATTTCAAGTTTTATTTTTAATTGTTAGAATTTTTCTAATAATTTTAAATTGTGCCCATACTCAACCGTCAATATTTTAAGTTTTATGTTTTAATTCGTTACTAATTTTTAGATTTACCCTCTATTTTGAGAAAAATTATACATGCTCTCACTTTATAAATGAAATTCATAATTACCACTCTATCTAATAAAAATTATCTTTTATTTTTTTATATTGTCTCATTTAAAAAAAAATTCTTGGATTCATCATTGCTTGTTCCATCTGGTCTTTCTTTATTAACTAGTAGAGGGCACATGCTCTGCATATTGTATGTTGTATATTCAATTAGAATAGAAGGTCGGAAAAAGAGGTAAATTTGTTTTTATAGCTAAGTTATTTTATTTAAGCTTCAAATTTGAGTTTCTACATTCTAGCTTTAGAAGCCTTTTTTATTTTGTCATGAAAACAGAGTCCTGTTTCCTGTCTAAATAAGCATTTTGTTTAGTGACAATGAGATGATAAAAAGTTGATCCCTAAAATTATTAGAAAAATATCATAACACAATACGAAATTCTACTTAATTGTAGTAATGGAAAAGAATTTCATCGTGGAAGGACTCAAGTATACGGTATATTATCACAAGGAATCGAAAAACTACACTTTCTATTGCAATCAAATGTAAATTATTGACCTCAATATCAAAGAAAGAAAGAATCTCACATGCAAATAATAGGCAATTGATATGAAAAATATTTTACACAAGCTAAAAGTAAAATATACAATTACAAAAAAATAAAGACAATCATAAATACGTAAATAGCAAAGTTTTAACCCAAATAAAATAACAAAGTCCTTTACACAAAACCGAAATTATAACAAAGTCCCAATAACAACAAAGTTCAAACTCAAGCAAAACAAAATATCACACCAAAACTTTAATAACAAATTCCCTACAACAAGTAGTCACAGCATAACCAAATAACAAATTCCAGATGCAAGCTGATCCAGATATAGAAGCTTAATGTCCAACTATTTTATCTTCACCATGCTAAGATCCATTGCATTTTGAAATGAACTCCTCCAAATCTTCGTGACGGAGTCAATTCACATGAAAAGCAAGGAAAACATAAAATCATCTCAAAAAAGTATATGCAGAACTAAAACCAGCAAGAGACATAACTCCTCCAGGTCCAAAATGTTTCATCTGTAAAAACTATAAGTGAGGGAGGAGATAAACTTGAAACAGCAACAAATAGTCACAATATCTACATGCTAAAAACAGATTATTGAATGTGTGACAAGGCAAAAAAAAAGAAAAAGAAGCACATAAGAATATGATCCGGGAAAAAGGGAACAACTGATTACCTCTGCCGAACATTATGAACTCCTCTCCAAGTACTTAGTTTTGCAATACAACAAATGATGGCAACCTCACTTCACGTCAAGAAACAACAGTGCCATCGAATATATGCCAAAACCAGTGAAAGCATTTATAATCCAAAGTAAACAAAGCAGATATAGCATAAATTTTGAAATAACACGTATAATTTCTTCGTCCCTCTTATCAACATCGAGTTTGAGGAGGGACAAAAGGTTAGGGAAGATAAAAAATAACTTCAGTTAAAACAAAAAAAGGGAAGCATAATTATTTAACTTAACCATAAAAGAAAGAAGCATTATAAGATCACTTCAACACTTCAATTCAAATAAATTAAAGAAAAAATGCAGACGCATTACAACGTTAAAAGTAAACTTTCAAGTAGTTTGCTTAGGATTACGATAAAGAATACCCGATGAAGCAAAGCCATTGTAGAAACCATAACAGAGCTACTTTAGATGAAATAACTTATTAAACAATTTTTCAATCTGCACACAATTCCGACCTGTTTATGAGCAAATATTATGGAATGAGATCAACAAAACTTATAAATGAGCAGTATAATAAGGAATGTAGATAATAGATTCTAATGAGACAAGCCACAATATCATTGAAGGAACAGATATGAGATAAGTTATTTTAAATCAAGAACAGCTACTGAGATATAACGTTTAGAAAAGAAAGTATCCAAATAACATAACTTTGAAGATTATATACCTTTAACAAATGGTACATTAGTGCAGAAGATTCAAAAGTTATGAATATAACAAAATAGTTTAATAGTAAGCAAATATGGTTCAGACCTGTTCAACAAGCGCCGGGTTATCGTTACATGGAAAACTAATGTTACCCCAAGAGGTTTCTTCTCTGTGCTTTGCTCGCCAAATTTGAACAATGTATTAAATTTTGGCTACGTATCATGTCCAAACCCACCCAAAGCAAACATTGTAGACATTTAAATCAGAAAAAGACCACTACAAAGCAAGTAAATTTTTTACATCAAGACCAAAATATGTAGGTCATATATATATTTTTTAATAAAAATTCGGGAAAGCAATAAACTATTAACTTTCTCTTGAAAAATATCAATGACTCTGATAAAGTACAGCCATGCCAAAATGATAAAAGCAAAACTTTCAATCAACAGCTTAGAAGTTTAGAACTTTATCAAGAATGGCAGCTTGAGGGAGAGAATTCAATAAAAATACTTCTTATGTAATTGATGGACTCAAATATAACAATCTCAATGCACAGATGACTTAAAATATTACTTCTCAACAAAGAATAGGCGTATTTTTCTCCCTAAAACTAAGATCCCAGATTTACGTTCAACAAAAGTACAAATGAATAAAACATTGCAAGCTCAAAAATCTTTTGCTAGTTAGGAAAGGATAACAACAGAAAAATTATTGGAAATAGATTGATGGGCAATACGAAATAAAACCAGAGAGAACAGTGGAAATTGCCTGACCAGAAAGCTTTAGACTCTTGAGTTGCTGAGAAAAGTTCATGACTAATACATGGGAACTCGCAGGAGGATTGTGATTCCAATAGCCTATTTCTACTCTATTCCTGTTGCACCTAATTGAACATATCCATAGAACATGGTCTGAATCCCATTAAATGAAAAAATAAGAATATATACAACAGATAAACACAACACCAAAGCATAAATTTTCCTTTCATTTTAAATTTAAAAAAAAAACAAATTATGTTGTGTTCGACAACACACGTACCCACTATATTATCACCGTAAACGAAACATCCCTATGAGGCGTTGATTCACACACATTGTGAGCTTTAAAAGGAGAGAAAATAGGGAAAAATAAAAAAAGGAATGAACACCTTAAGTTGGTCTAAGTAACTACATCTATATATATATATAAATATATATATGTATATATGTTTAAAGCGAAAAAACATTTAAGCAGTCTTTAAACAAAGAAAAAAAGAAAGAATACGTCGTTTAGTCCTGTAATTTTCTTGGTTTCCAAACAGAGCCAAACGTATGCTCTTTTGCTCATCTTGTTTCACTTTTCCATTTTCTTCTTTCAAAAATAGGTAGTATTCGAAACCCATATACATATGATTCTCACTTTGTTTATATTGGTTGCCTGGAGGAGAAAATTGAAAATTGTAAAAGTGAAAATGATAAACCAAGAAAGAAAAGAGAAACACTTGACCAATCCCAATGAGCTTTTCTAAAGTTAAGCTTCTAAGGGGTGCTACCGTGGGGGTTTTGAACCATAGAGAGAGAGTTATTGTTGTTGTTATTATTATTATTATTATAATTCCAAAAACTTATTAGTCAAAGGAAAAAATTGCAACAGACTTCATATATATGCGTTCAGTCTATTTTACCAACGTCATCTACAAAGTGAAACCTTCATAAAGAAATGTATGGCCAAGTCTTTGTTAACACCCAGCATTACGGTGCTAAGATTTTGAGTGGAGAATTTTGTGCCAAAAAAAGATAAACACCACACAGTTTATGAAGAGCTTTAAAAATGGAAAAGCCCATGTGGGAAAGAAGGTAACGCATCCAAACAAAACAAGGGAGAAGTCACCAGAAGAGAAAAACACAATTGATCAACCGTAAAAAGAGGAGGGGATTTTTTTTTTTTTTCAAAACAACTAACCTTAACACAGCAATTTCGAAAACCTCTTCTTACAAGCCCAAATTAGCAAGCACATCCAGAGAAGGAGTAAGAGAAAGGCATGAGAGAAAAAGATTGGAAAGAAGAGGAAGAAGTTATCAGCTAAAACAGAAGATAAAGAAGCTGAAAAGAAAAAGGAGGAAAGAAGGAATAAAAAGAAACCCCGAATTATTACGTGAGTGTTTGAAAAGATGATAGGAATAAACGGTGAGAACTATTTTTATTATAATATATGAGAGTTTTATAGTATAATAATTTTTTTTATTGTTATTATAACATGTGAAAATTTTTTACTATTTATAACTGAGTTTGTGGTAAAAACTGAGTGGTTTTCACCACTCCTAAACACCCCTATATAGGTAATAGATGAGCTTTAAAATAACTCCACAACTATGAGACTCCTAGGTGTGTTTTTAAAATATGTAAAGATTTTTTTATTTTAAAAAATAAAATTTTTTTGAAAGTTATATCAACAATATTTTTAAAATTTTTAAATTAAAAAACGTACAAAAATATTTTTTAAAATTTAAAGAATAAAACCACCACAAGACACTTATAATCTGTTTTTGGAGGATTTTTCTTATATGTGCTAAAAAAAGTGACTTACGGTGGAGGCATATATTCAACTGTTAAATAAAAAAATAATAATTATTTTTTGAAAAAAATAATTTGATTAAAAATAATGGTTAAAAAATGCACACTAAGGCGGGAAAAGACCCGAAAAAATATTGTGTAAAATAAGATATATAAAGGAATGGTTAAGAAGAATATACGAAAAAGATATTTGCAAGTGATAACCAATGCAGGTATTTAAAAATAAAGTTAGAATTTAAAATTAAAAGTTAAATAATAAAGTTTTATGATAAATTAGAATTAAAGTTTTAATTAATTTGTCCAACTATATCAATAGCTTTCTTGGAAAGCGAGAACTCGAAAATAAATAAAATAAAATAATAAAAAACCCATACGTACAACAGATCCTACGAACCAATTCACATCCTCACCCACCATCCACCATATATCTTTACTTCCAAGCTTGTCAAACTTCTACACTTCACCATTGTAAATAGTCCACTCTAAATCCCATAGATTCTTCTTCTTTTTTTTCAGAGCACAAAAATGGTTACTTCTTCCACACCCATCGTTTTTCTCCTTTTCTTCCTTATCAGCACTCTCTTCTTCCTCCCGACCCATGAGAGCGTCACCTTCTCTCTCAACACCACCACTCTCTCCAAATCCGGCGACGCCGTCCTGATCCAATGGTCAGGAATCCCCGATCCCTCCAGCCTCGACTGGCTCGGCGTCTACTCCCCCCCTTCCTCCGCCCACGATGACTTCGTCGGCTACCTCTTCTTGTCTTCCTCTCCGGGCTGGCGATCCGGGTCGGGTCGACTCTCGATCCCGCTCGTCAACCTCCGATCCAACTACTCCTTTCGGATCTTCCGATGGACCGAGTCCGAGGTCAACCCGAAGAAGCGGGACCACGATCGGAACCCTCTGCCTGGGACGAGGCACCTGCTGGCGGAGTCGGCGGAGCTTGGGTTCGGGCCGGGTCTTGGGCCGGACCAGATCCACTTGGCGTACACGGACCGGGAGGACGAGATGCGGGTGATGTTCGTGACGGGGGACGGAGGGGAGAGGCGCGTGAGGTACGGGGAGACCAGGAACGCGCTGGGTGAGGTGGCGGTGGCCCGTGCGGGGAGGTACGAGAGGGAGGATATGTGCGACGCGCCGGCGAATAAGAGCGTCGGGTGGAGGGACCCCGGGTTTATACATGACGGGGTTATGAGGAATTTGAGGAAGGGACAGAAGTGTTATTATCAGGTGATTACTTGTGACCTTAATCGAGATTAATTTGGCATAATTTGATTTTTTTTTTCATTGTTTTCATGTGAATTTTCATTATGTTGGAAGAAATTCAGCAAAAGTAGGCTTTTTGGAAAATTTAGAACAAGTTTAGGGTTTGTGTTAGATATTCAGTGGCAAAGGTTGATTATTTTGTTTTAGGACCATCTCCGATCCTCACCATTTTGGTGAGACAAAGTGGGAATGGCGTTGGTGTATCACTCCACCACAGCGCCAATTTCTTCCCCATGCGCATGTGAGCAGAACACACGTGACATGTCAAATCTGGCATGTTAATTGCTCATTATCGTCGGTTTTTTATTTTTTTATTTTTTTTAAATTTTCTTAATTTACAATGAACTTCAAAAATTAAATTATAGTTTTCTACTTTTGAGCCGACTTTATAGTTTTGAACAAAATTAATTATTTTTTGATACCAAAAATAAAAAATCTTTGTTTTATGTTCTATATTTTTTAGTTATCTTATGATTAATTTATATAGTGTAAAATTAATACCTAAAAATTATGAAATGTTAATTTTATAATGTAAAAACTTTGAACATTTAATGCGACATTAATTAAAATTACATAATATTCTAAATAAACTAATACAATAAAATAAAGCAAGATACATATAATCCGATAAAATTACATAAACTTGACCAACAATTCATATTCTTGAGTATTTGTCCCAGAACTTCCAATATCATGAAATATTGACCAAAAACATAAGACCCAGAAGAAGGCCAATGTTGTTGTTGAGCTCTTTTTTGTCGAATTCTTGTTCAACTCGAAAATAGTCACCTACAGATAGATCGGTGATGGAATTTGAGTTTCGAAATAAAATTTTGTTCTTTTCTTTCATTTCTTTGAAGGCCAAATTATTCATTTGGATCTCCATTTGTTGTTGCCTGTCCGAACTGGCCTTTTTTAACATCTCCAAATGCTGTCGATTTTCTTCTTTAAGGCTGTTGAAGGCAGATGACATTTGTTCTTTTTTTTTTTCTTTTTAATTTGGCTTTCTTCAGCCCAACGGGTCTTTAAGATAGAGTATTAGAAAATGATGACAGCCCAGGAGATGTTGATATAATAAATTCAGGAGTGGGATTATCTGCTTGTAAAAGGTTAGTTCACATTTTGCCTTGTAGCAGCTTATTTCGCGGTGGTGACGTTATCATTAATTTTTTCAAAATCTTTAATCATATTCCAAATATAATCAATTTTAAGTCTTTTTTGAACTTGGGATCTTGAATAAGTAACGCCTTTGCTCGATGTAACTGCAAATTATTGTAAATGTAAGGTTAAGTTCGGACTAATAGTAATAATATAAAAAATAAGTGTAATAACCACTCAATATCTTCATCCGAAGTACTACTTGGATTCATGTTTTATATTTGTTTTAGACAACTGCTCATTTCTTCGCTTCAATGGTTATAGTACGAATTCAAGACAATATCGATCGTTTATTACAATACTTCCCATTTGGGTTTGTTACTTTATTGTACCTTTCCTCCACACGAGACCAAAAATGATCCCAAGACAACTACTTGCTTGTAGTAGGGTCTTGCAAAACATCTAAATATACTTGACATAGGAGCACATATTCAAGGGCCTGAAGATTGAGAAGTAGAATTTTTTTTCCAACAAGTGCATAGTTTAGAGAACAAAAATAGATTAAAGGTAATAAGAACACACACTTTGATAATTTTTTCTTTTCACAAGTAGGTGGTTGAAATATAATTCAGGATTGCTATTTTTAGAAAAACGAGAAATTGATATGATAAGATGATGATGAAAATCATCCAACGGTTTAGAATATGTTCCTTATCTTTTCAACTCTTCATTTTTTCCAATGAGTTCAGATAAGATAATATAAAAAAATAAATTCTAAACCGTTGGATGGTTTTCATCGTCATCTTAGCTGTTAGATTAGATTATCTTGAGTGATAGATGGCTTTTTCTATAAATATAATATAATATGATATAACTTGCAATTAAGTTGTTTATAAAAAATACATCTTCGTTTGTCTACCTTTAAAAATTGAAATAAGAACACACACTTTGATAATTTTTTCTTTTCACAATTAGGGGTTGAAATAGAATTTAGGATTGCTATTTATAGAAAAACGAGAAACTTATATGATAAGATGATGATGAAAACCATCTAACGATTTAGAATATGTTCCTTATCTTATCAACTCTTTACCTTTTCCAATGAGTTCAGATAAGATAAGATGAAAAATAAATTCTAAATCAATGGACGGTTTTTATCATGATCTTAACTGTCAGATTGGATTACCTTGAGTGATGGATGATTTTTTCTATGAAACGCATAATATAATATGATATAACTCGCAATTAAGTTGTTTATAAAAAAAACATCTTCCTTCGTCTACCTTTAAAAATTGATTGGATTACCTTGAGTGATGGATGATTTTTTCTATGAAACGCATAATATAATATTGAAAGTCCGTATTATTTATCGTATTCAGATTACGACGATGATTTTTTAGTGATTAACAATATCGAAGCAATTAATGTAAAAGAAGTGATATACCAATCGCCAACAACAGTATGAAGCTTGCTCACTCTTTCAACCAACAAACAACCAAGTGATCCATGGTGGCTCAATTTTTAGTCATGTGTAGTGATCCATCGCGACTGGAAAACCGCGGATCGTAATTTGTTCAACGACTAGTTTACCGAAAACCCACGCCACAACGATGAAATGTTTCACCGATGATATCACATGTTTCAAGGTTTCTTCCTTCGTATTGTTGCTGCTGTCAGAGGTCATGATAACTGCTTCTAACAACGAAATGATGGACGTGGTCGACCAGGATTATCAACTTTAACAGCCGTGTTCCAGATGTTGACATATGGTCTACCAATAGATGCTACCGATGAGTATATTAAAATAGGCGAGTCGACAGCGATTGAGAGTATAAAGAGATTTTATTATGCTATTGTGAGATTTTTGCAAAGCGGTGTATAAGATCAACTACCGCGAATGACGTAGCTAAGCTACTACATGTTGGTCAACAATGTGGTTTTCCAAGAATGTTGGGCAGCCCAGATTGCATGCATTGGAAGTGCAAAGATTGTCTTAATGGCATGGGCTGGACAATACATAGGTTGTAGTGGATTACCAACTATTATTCTCAAAGCTGTAGCGGATTAGGATTTTTTGGATATGACATGCATATGCATATAATGCCGGGCACCAACAATGATGTTAATGCATTGGAGTCATCCCATCGTTTTTCGAATCTCGCTCATGATATTGCTCTTCTCGCTGAAGTCCATCACTGACAATTATGCTGAGGATGAAATCCGTCCAACGGTTTACTTTTAATAGTCCTGATTTTCTTATCTAGACTTATTGGATAAAATGTAATTCTAACAAAATTCTTATCAAATGAGGTCAAAATCCAATATACTGTTGAGATGATGATAAAATTCATCGAACAGTTTAGAATTTATTCTTTATCTTATCATATTGAAACTCATTGGAATAGGTGAATAGGTGAATAATATATTATATAACGTTGGATTGATTTCATCATTATCTTATCAAATAAATTTCTCGTTTTATTATAAATAGCAATCTGGAACTCTATTTCAACCATTTACTTGTGAAACGAAAAAATCATCAAAGCGTGTGTTCATATTTTCTTTAATCCATTTCTGTTCTCTAAACCATCCACTTGATGAAAAATTTGTCAACTTCTTGATCTTCTAGATACACTATTGTTGAAGATGTGTTCCTTTGTCAAGCGTGTTTAGATATTTCTCAAGACCCTACTATGGGTAGGTACTAGTCTTTGGATTATTTTGGTCTCATTTGAAGGAAAGGTAAAAAAAAAAAGCCCAAATGAGGAGTATCGTAACAAACAATCAATGCAGTCTTGAATTCATATTATAACCATTAAAGTGAAGAACTTGAATGACTGTCTGAGACAAGTAGAAAACATGAATCTAAGTGGTGCTTCAATTGAAGATATTGTAACTATTTATTAAACTTATGTTCATATTATTACTATTAGTCCAAACTTAACTTTACATTCAGAATAATTTACAGTTACATTGAGCAAAGATGTTATTCATGCAAGATTCCAAGAAAAGGCTTTAAATTTGACCATGTTTGGAATATGGTTAAAGAGTTTGAAAAATTTAAAGCTAATGTCACCATTGGGAGACAAGCTGTTAGAAGGTAAAATGTAAACTATGACTCATCACAATCGGATAATCCCACTCCTGAATCTACTATATCAACATCTTTTGGGCTGTCATCATTTTCTATTAATTTAGAAGAGGAAGGTTTTAGTGGTACTTCATCTCAATAACCTGTTGGGGCAAAGAAAACCAAATTAAAAAGAAAAAATGATGAATAAATATCATCTGCCATCAACATCCTCAAAGAAGATCCAAATAAAAAATTTGGCCTTCAAAGAAATGAAAGAAGAAAACAAAATTTTACTTCGTGACCTAAATTCCATTGCTGATCCATTTGTATGTGAGTATTTGCAAGCTGAACAAGTAAAAATTCTACAAAAAAGATCTCAACAACAACAAGGGTCTTCTTTTGCGTCTAATGCTTTTGATTAAAATCTCAATGATATTAGAGATTTTGGAATAGATCTTACGGTATATTAAATTGTTGATCAAGTTTATGTAATTTTACTAGATATTAATCTAGTTTTATGTTAGTATATTAGTTTATTTTGAATATTATGTAATTTTACTTAATTTCGGATTAAATGTTTGATGCTCTTACATTATGTTATTGATATTTTGTATGTACCACATAATTATTGATCAGATAATATTAAAAATATGGGACATAAAAGAAAGATTTTTTATTTTTTGGTGGCAAAAGTAATTAATTTTGTTTCAAACTAGAAGTTGGGGTCAAGAATAGAAAACTATAATTTAATTTGTGGAGTTCTTTATAAATTAAAAAAGCTAAAAAATATAAAATAAAAAACTGTGGTTGATGAACAATAGCTCGCCAAACCCACATGTGCACAACAATGTGGGGAAGGGATTGGTGCTAGGTTGGAGTGCTCCACCAGCCAGCGTCATTCTCACTTTTTCTCATCAAAATAGTAAAAGTTGGAGATGGTCTTAGTTGTTTGTTGGAAAGTAAGCTGCATTTTTTTCGGGTTCAGTTGCTTACAGTTATTTTCAGTTAAAGTATGAAGATCGAATTTGCTTTTCCTGCTTATCTTATGTGTCCATGTGATCAGGAAATGTTTAGAACTTATTTATATATGGTCTGTGGTTTGAATTATTTTTTGCTTAATTTCTCACTTCACTCTATAAAACAGGAAAAATATCCTCTTTTTAAGGCCTTGTACTATGCAGGAAGGATCCATTTTTCAGAGTAAGGGCACAGTGTAAAATAGTTGGTAGCACCAATATTCACATTTCACTTTGTGTTGAACATAAACTTTAACAGGTGGGCAGTGATGCGAAAGGGTGGAGTGCAATTCACAGCTTTATGTCGCGGAACGGGGACTCGGACGAAACAATGGCTTTTATGTTTGGTGACATGGGAGCTGCAACACCATATATAACCTTTATCCGTACGCAAGAGGAGAGCTTATCCACCGTGAAGTGGATCCTTCGCGACATCGAAGCACTCGGTGATAAGCCCGCTTTTGTTTCGCACATTGGAGATATAAGCTATGCTAGAGGCTATGCATGGATATGGGACCAATTCTTCAACCAAATCGAACCAATTGCATCCAGAGTTCCGTATCATGTGTGCATCGGTAATCATGAGTACGACTGGCCTCTACAACCTTGGAAACCTGATTGGTCCTGGTCGATATATGGAAAAGATGGGGGTGGTGAATGTGGGGTTCCTTACAGCCTTAGATTCAACATGCCCGGGAACTCTTCAGAACCAACTGGAACCCGAGCACCTGCCACTAGGAATCTGTACTATTCTTTTGATATGGGTTCAGTTCATTTTCTATATTTATCAACCGAGACCAATTTTCTTCAAGGAAGCAAGCAATATGAGTTCATCAAGCATGATCTGGAGTCCGTTAATCGGACCAAGACCCCATTCGTGGTAGTCCAAGGGCACAGGCCAATGTACACGACAAGCAATGAAATCAGAGACTCTCAAATGAGGGAGAAAATGCTGACGCATTTGGAACCTCTGTTTGTGAAGAACAATGTGACACTTGCATTGTGGGGTCATGTTCATAGGTATGAGAGGTTTTGTCCGTTGAATAACTTTACCTGCGGAAGCCAAGGCAAGAATGGATTAAACTGGAAGGGCTATCCTGTTCATGTCGTGATAGGCATGGCGGGACAAGACTGGCAACCTATTTGGGAACCCAGACCAGATCACACAGATGTTCCAATCTTTCCGCAGCCTAAGCGGTCTATGTACCGTGGAGGGGAATTTGGGTATACAAGGTTGGTTGCCACAAAGGAAAAACTCACTCTTTCTTATGTTGGGAACCACGATGGAAAGGTGCATGATGTCGTTGAGATTCTAGCTTCTGGAGAAGTTCTCAATGGTGGCATTAATAAAGAGATTGTTGATAGTGATCTCAGCCAAGCAGAAACCATGCATGGCCATGGAGTTGAATCCAAATTTTCTTTCTTTGTGAAGGGAGCTAGCATTTTGGTGCTTGGGGCTTTTGTAGGCTATGTTCTCGGTTTTATTTCGCATGCAAGGAGAGGGTCTCTGTCCAGAAATAGCTGGACTCCTGTGAAGAGTGAGGAGACGTAATTTGATTTACAGTATTTACATGTTTTTTATTTCCTCGGTATTTTAAACCCGCTTGTAATTGGCGACAAGGTTTTGCATCATGTTATGGGGCTTTGCTGCTCTTTATGGGGATAGAATATACTTGTATGATTGTATCAGTACAAAGAGAGCGTTGTCCCTGTAAATATTCCATTGATCCTTACGTCCATGGTATGCTATAGTGGGGATTTTGTAGTGAAACACGTGACGTTTTATGCATATTATTTTTGTATTAAAATACTGGCGAGCTGTATTACATGATCTTCAATATTTAAATTTCACATGGAAGTACTTCCTTCAATGCCGGTTTTGCATGCGAAGTTTTCAAGCCATTGTAAGAGCAAATTATCTTTGGGTTCTTAATAGTTCCATAAGGAAGGATCACTGGTTGAGGCGTCATTGTGAGTTGTGTTGAAAAAAAAAATAAATCTTGTTATTATTGCTTTTGCAGGGATAAAACGAATTGTTGACATTCAATCACAAGGGGAAAATTGTTAAACATAAAATGGTGATTAGAATACAATCATTGCAAAACTTGGTAGGTTGTTGAAAAATCAACAACCCTCACTTCCCAAGCAAATGCCGTGCCCGTTGATTAGTGCCTTTCACTCGAGAGTTCAGCTCGTCCACGTCGTCAGAGAGATGATCAAGAGCTTTGTTTTGCCTGCAATTTCCCATATTAGCAATTTTGAATTTATCGTTCGTTACATATTTTCTAGTTGCAACCACAGAATAAAACAAAGTTGTAAGAGCAAAAATTATAGTAACCTGTTAAGTTCATTTCCCATGTCCACGGCCATCCCCTTCAAGTCACCCAAAATGTTGCTTAGATCTGATAGGGCGTCGTCTTGCTTTGCCTTCTCAACCTGTTATAATCATAACGCAATATCAAGTAGATCTAAACAAACACAACCCAAACAAACCTCTCGTAAGTAATGAGTCCACAAATACAAACCTCGACTTTCTGCAGGGCACCTGTAGTTTCGGGAGGAGGCGTCTGACTACCGGACTTTCCTTTCGGTATAGGAGCTAAACCCAACTTTTGCCTCTGCTCCAAGTTGTTTTGACTTCTTTTTGAAGGCTTATCTGTCAAGCCATGTCAAAAACAAGTTTTAAATTTATTACTTTTAAATGAGTTTTTAAAGTCTCAGGAAGAATATCTCATCATTACAAGTCACAAGAAGTGTTATGAAAGAGAAGCAAGTTAAGCTTATGTGGGAAGAAAACCTGCAGTTATAAGAGGCCCTGCAATTTCTCGAGTCTTCTTTGGCTTCCAAGGCTTAGAGAACATGCCCCCAAGATTGTTCAAAAGCTTCTCACCCTATTTCCACATAACCAAAATGTCAAAACCCATTTTTGGAAGGGGAAAAAAAAGTATGAACAAAAAGAAGTAATATTGGAAGATGGATTTCCAAGTAACAAGAGAGCATTGTGACACAAAGAAGTAAACACAAGAAGTTTGGTGACGTGGATCAAATTGGCCAGGATCGGTTCTAAGGGATTTTTTTTTTTTATTTTGATTTTCGGAAATGTTGTCTGATTTGATGCGTTTAATTTTGATAAATTAGTTTTTGTTTTGGTTTTGTAATTAGCCTCTAAATTGGCTACAGCATTAGTCTTTAATTCCTCTTCTTTCTCATCTCTCTCTCAATTTCTTTTTCTAGTTCTACATCACTTGGCCTTATATGATAGTCTCATTGTACCTACAGGTGGTTACTTTACTTGCGCTCAACTCAAACCTTAAACCACCAAAAATTTACCTACTGCACCGGTTTATATAACCATACAATATACAAATATTGGTGTATAAAACTTTCCTTGTCCAAAATTTCACCTTCTTGTAGTCAACTAGGAATCAACAACTACTCACATAAAACAAAATCATGGTAGAAAAATTGAGGTTCTGACCACACAAAATGCCTCTTTTTTGCCACAAAAATAATAACAAAAAAAATTGTCTATAATTAGGCTTCGCACGACTTAATAATAATCAGGAATAAAATTTACACGCTTTAGAAACATCGACTTACACGACTCAAATCCTTGTCCATATCAACAGCCATCATGTGGGTCCTTGTGATTTGCTCGCCCTGATGGTTCAACATGTCAAGGGTCCTAGTAGCCTCCTCTTTAATATCTTCTGCTATCTTCAAGCAATTGTTGACGCTCTTCGTCGTCTCCTCAGCCTTGTGGACAGCGTAATTCTCTAGCTCCTGAACGTTCTGGTTCTCTAGCCCTCCCGAATCGCGGAAATCATTTCTATATCTGTCCCTTCTCTTCTCGTAATCGTCTAGATCAAAGTCTGGCGCAACGAGCATTGGCTCGGACGAAGTTCTTCTGGAGGGCTTAAGCTTGTTCTTCTCATATTCGGCGTCCGAACCCAAAGGGTTCGTGTTGGAAGAAACTGAGAATCCCGGGTCCACTGATTTCTGCTTATAGATCTTGTTTGCTGGTGATTTCATGAACCCGAACATTTTGAGCGTTCAAACAAATCAAATTTTTTTACCTGAAAGCATCAAATTCATTGTTGCATTGGATCAAGTAAAGTACAATCTATAACAAACTGAGCAATGCGCATAATAAAGACACCCCATGAAACTAGAAAAAGAAAAGAAAAGACAAAATCACAGGAAAAAAAAAATTTAAAATTAAGAAAATAACAAAGAGAACTTACGCCACAAGGAAGAACTGAGGACTAGGAGAGAGATCAAAACCGAGAATTTGGAAGCATTGGGTCTGTGATTTTTTCGAACGTGGGGAAAAGAATTGATTGATTGGATTAACGGGAAGGTTTGTCGTTAAAATTTTCTTGAATGTCTCTTGTTTGGTGGGAATGAGGGAGAAAATAGAAAAGAAAATTCAGAATGAATGGGAGGCGCGGAGAAAAAGAAGAGAAATTGTATGTCATCAGGCCTCCTATTCTTCGGAGACTATTCATGACCGTTGGGTTCCTTGCCGTTTTTAAAAAATTGAGTAAATTGTATTGCATCCAAACTATTTATTTATTTTTTTTATAACGCACTTCATGCTTTTAATCTTAACAAAATGCTTTTAATCTTAACAAAATGCATCATAAATTTAGAAATTATTAACAATGGAAGTCCAATAGTGATTTTTAATTTTCATTCAATACTCTTTTCTACTTTAAATTTTATCTTAAAATAACGAGCTCTATTATTAAAAAAACTCATATAAAAATCTTGTAACTAAAATTGTTCATGTCTTTAAATACTCATTAGCTATTGGACTACAATTGCTAATGATTTTAAAGTTTAAAAATTGTCTGATATTGCTACTCAAACCGCACAATTGTCTCTCCCACATGCTACAAGCCTATCTTTTTCCCCTTTTTAGGAAGTACTTAAAAAGCATGCGTTTTGCACGTGTTAATATGTGAAAAAAAAGAGTAAAAAATTTGAGGAGAAAAATAAATATGTATAAAAATAAGACAAAAATGAGTAGAAACAAATATGTATGACAAAAAGATTAAAAATAAAAGGAAAGAAAATGGGAAAATAGTGAAGGAAAGGGGAAAAAATGACTCTATAGAAAAAAAAAAATATATCTCAGTGTTATAAGTTTGAAAAATAAATATGTTTATAAGAGTTATTTTTTTTTCGATATTTTTTTTTCAATTTATAGAGGGCTACAATTAGCACATGTATCTCACATGTGCGGTAAGCGTGCGTCGCTCGATAGATCCGCGACAATAAATCAGCGCGAGTCCCGCGACTGGTAGCCATTTGGGCTCGCCAATCCAAATACCGTGAGTGTGTGCTTACCGCACGCCATCTTCTCTTCTTGTGGGCCCCATCACCCATTTTTTCCCTTCTCTGGTACGATCCCATGCTTGCAAAACCACTGAGCATGTTTCTTCTTGCAAATCAGCCAACAACACGTGGGCAACAAAAAAAGGAACCAATCAAATTTTGACACGTGACAATAAAAATTAAAAGAAAAACATTGTCAAAACGTTTCGTCATTTCAAAGCGTGGGAGAGGAGAGAACAAACTTATTGACACTTTATATATATGTTAAAGATTATATGAAAAAAAAATCTCAAAATATTCAATTTAAAATATGTCTTCTATTTAAAAATATTGTTAATTTGTCTATTTTAAGGTAATTATAAAAGGTAATAGTCATGCACCTCCTAGTTTAAAGGATGGATAGCAAAAACGTAGAAAATGATCATATGTGCAAATATATTTCAAAAACATTCTTTTTTGCACTACTTTAAATAATTATTTTCTCATAAATGTTTTTTTCTCTAATATGTCGTTGTGGAGGTATTTTTCTTAAATATATCCTTTTTAAATATTTTGTTAAATATATGAAATGGTATATGAAAAGATAAAAATCAATAAAATTTTGACACACTAATAGAATATATAAAATCAATCTACTCGAGCCGTGACACTCAGCTAGTAGAAAAGAAAAAGTAAGATCTCATGCTATTGGGATTTGGGCAAATCCACCTTCGATCGAACTTCGTCCTAAAGCCCGACAAGCGTGTGGGCCTCTAAACTGCATGGGCTTAGCTTGACGGGGGCGTCACACTATCCCTATCTATGATAATTGCACCCAGTTTCACTTCTAAAGGGCCTCATATGTACTTGTACCACTTTTACGTATAAGTTTCGAACACGTCATTTTTATAGACAATAAAAAGTGGATTGCAACCCTTGCTACAATAACCTACACATTCAAAAAGTCAAAACTAATTGTGTCTCTACTTTTAAAGTATTGTGTTTTAAACTTTTCTACCGCTAATAGTAAAATTAAAAAATACTATCATGTAAGAGGTATTTGTGAATTTAGACCCACATATTTGCACCTTCTAATCATTTACCGATTTATTTCGTCTCATTATATCGTAAATAGTTCATCATCTTTATCATTATTTTTAAGGTGTTTGGTATTATCAGTTTCAATCAAAATTTTTTATTAATACAGTGTAAAGCTTTTATATGCTACACTGTCAAGAAAAAGTAAATTGTAGCATGAAACTCTTATTTGCTATAGTATTTTTAACTAATATTAGTTCAAACAAATCCCAAACACCCCATTAATCTCTTTTGTTGACTTTGAAAACGATTTTACAAACTTGTTACATACCCTTATTGGTTCCAACCAACTATAGTATAAAGCTCTCAGTAATTATAGTAAAACGTAAAAGTTTATTACAATATAAAGCCCTCACATGCTATAGTTTTCAAACCAAAAATTTCAGTTTTAATCGGTTTACTAAACATCCTATTATAGTTACATCGCAATTGCTAGGGATAATATAATGAAAATGTAGTTTCAAAACTGAATAATTCCAATGCAAAACAGGCAAATATTTTGTAGAAATAATATTCTTTCACCAAAAAAAAAGTTCAAATAATATTTTGAAACCTTGCTTAAAATTTGATACACTTGTGATAATTTTCTCGTGGTCATATGAGAGGTTAATTGCCCATTTGCAACTGGAAAAGGTGCTTTTTCCTTAACCACAAAAAAAAAAAAAAAAAAAAAAAGGAAAGAAAGAAGTTGGCATGGTTACCTCATGATTTTATTAGCATTTTGATTAGCTTCAACTCAAAAAAAAGAAAAAAAAAGGAAAAGAAAAAAGACGTGCAGTCATGCAATTTTCCTTCAAAATATCTTTATCACTGCAATCCTTTTCTGTTCTATTCTTTTCTTTTTCATGGACCAAAATATCTGTCAGTACATGGGCAACTTGACATCTGGTCCCAAATTAAAGGAATTAATTGGAATAATATTGGGCTACATTAACGATTAAAATATTTCCCTCAAAAAAAAAAAATAAAAAAAGAGGACGAAAATAATGTGTTTGTGACCCTAAGCAAGAATACGACAAAGAAACGAGAAAACGACAAGTCTTTGTTCGTCTTGTTTTGTCAATGGGTTTTTTTTTTTTTTTTTTTGCTTTTATTTTTCCCCCTCCTTTTTACAGGACGCAAAATAACTGAAAAACGAACACATTGCAGAATATAAAAAGACCAACACTTCTCCACTTTTTCTCTCTCTCTCATTTCTCTGCCTCTGTTTCTCTCACAAACTTAGAGAGAGAATTTCGGAGAGACATAACTAGAGAGAGAAACAATGGCTGAGACGATCTCCTTCTCGGCGACGACCGCGCCGTCCGAGACTGGTTCGCTTTCCGAATTCCACCCGGCTTCGCGTATTTCAACCGGTGGAGCTCAAATTCGAAGCTCTTCTTCGTCAATTCTCGATGGAGTTCGCGAAGACCTAGAACAAGGAAGTGCCTCTGCGTGAAGAACGTCGCTAGCGACCAGAAGCAGGAAATCAAAGATCCTATAGCTCAAGAAGGTTTGTTTGTTTCTTCAAATTCTCTTGAATTTTTTTTGCAATGGCCGATTTGAATTTGGTGCTTAGATGATGAAGAAGTGCTGCAGTTGCTTTGGCTGACTTCGTTCCGGACTCGTCGTTGATCGCTTTGAGCATAAAGTGCCACGCGGAGTTCACGCCTTCGTTCTCCACTGATAAATTTGAGCTCCCCAAGGCGCACTATGCGACCGCGGAAAGTGTTCGCGATATGCTTATTATCAACTGGAATGCGACATTTGAATACTATGAGAAGATGAATGTCAAGCAGGCCTATTACTTTTCAATGGAGTATTTGCAGGTTCATCTTCTCTCTATCCTGGTGTGTGTGGTTGTAAGTGATTCTTGGTTTGCATATAGATTTGTAAGTTAAGATTTAACAAATTTGTTCCATGGACTTTTAAGATTGGTAGATTACCTCTAAATCTATAATTTTGGCAAATTTCGTCTGATTTTAACGAGTGTAACAGAGTGTGGACTGTGGAGTGCTCCTAAATCGACGACGTCCGTACATGTTATATGAGCTCGTTTGAAAGAAGAGAATGAAATTTCTGATGGCGATTGGAGCTTGTTATAATTACACGTATAAGTGTGTTTCCTTCTGAATTTTAACATCATTTATCGATTCGGGGACACTTTGTGACATTCTATTCAATTTAAGAGTAGGCAACTTCCCATTTCAGTCAAAGTCAGGGCCAAAAACGCCAAAAACCTATAAAGTTACGTTTCCATTATCTTTTCACAATGTTGCCGGGTAGGGCATTGCTAAATGCAGTTGGGAATTTGGAGCTTTTGGGAGCTTATGCAGGGCTTTGAAAAAATTGGGATGGAATCTAGAGGATGTAGCTCGGCAGGTATGATACACTTGACTCTCTTATGGTTTGCATACAGAGCTTTAAAAAAAAAAGGAAAAGAAAAAGTGCTTTCATTTTGTTCATTAGTCTCGTGGATTGTGGTAAAGATGTAGTTATCTTCTTATTTTAATCAACTAAATCGATGCGTAATTACAGAAGCTCAAAGCACTGAGGCAGGACCTATGTCAAGCTTAAGAGCTGAAGTTTCTAAGCCATAAAGTTAAGTAGAGTTGACTTGGTACATTTCATGATTGACAGGAACCAGATGCTGCAGTTGGGAATGGAGGACTAGGACGGCTTGCTTCTTACTTTCTTGACTCGTTAGCAACGCTCAATTACCTGCATGGGGATATGGACTAAGATACAAATATGGCCCATTTGAACAACTCATTGCTAATGACGGCCAGGAGGAAGTTGCTGAAAATTGGCTTGACGTATCATCTTATCTTTTTGTACAGTATTAATTATGATAGCAAATTCATCATGCTTTGCATAAGATTGTGCAATTTATTTTTATTTACTCATTGATCAAATATCCCTTTGCAGATGGGCAATCCGTGGGAGATTGTAAGAAATGATATCAGCTATCCTGCAAAGTTTTACGGCGAAGTTATTTCGGGGCCAGATGGAAATAAACAATGGGTTGGAGGAGAGGATATAATTGCTGTTGCTTATGACGTTACAATACCTGGATACAAAACGAAAACTACCATAAACCTTCCACTATGGTCTACAAAAGTTTTATCCGAAAATTTTGATTTAGGCACTTTCAATGCCGGAGGTTATCCCAAAGCATATGCAGCTATAAAGAGTGCTGAAAAGGTTATATATCATTCAGAATTTATAGTCTATGTTGAATTTATTGTCAATGTATTGGAACAACAGAAAAATCTCATAAAAAACTTTTGTTAGAATGCTCCACGCTGTTCTTGGATTACATAAAGCAATAAACGATGTTAACATCAATGTCTTGTACTGATTAGATCTACCACGTATTGTAGCCTGGGGAAGAATCAGTTGCGGGGAAAACGCTGCTATTAAAGCAGCAATATACACTATGCTCTGCTTCTTTTCAAGACATTATTGCACGTTTTGAAAAGAGATCAGGAGAACCTGTGTTGTGGGAGAGATTTCCCGAGAAGGTGGCAGTGCAGATGAATGATACTCACCCAACACTGCACACCAGAGCTTATTAGAATATTGATTGATGTGAAGGGTTTGAGCTGGTATGAAGCCTGGGATATCACTCGAAGGTACTTCCTTTTACGATGTTTCAATATATTTTGTCTTATCAAATATAGGACCAGTCTTGTGTTGCTAAAAATTCATTGTGCTACATTGCCACTTTGATTTCTTTGCTTGTGTCTGTTTAATTATGAAAATTAGATTGCCATTTGGTTTCATTCCTATCGTGCTAGAACTGTCGCATGCATGAATCACACTGTTCTCCCAGAGGCCCTAGCGAAATAGAGCCTGGGGCTTATGCACCAATTGCTTCCTCGACATGTTGAGATCATAAAATTGATTGATGAGCAGGTAAATTCAATATTTTAGCCATCATATCTTAGAAATAAAGCAAATAGCTGTGTGCCCTACTCTATCCTAACTATATGGAACTTGGGAATTTGCAAAGGCAACAAAGCATGTGTTAGAACAAAATTGTGATGAAAACCATCATCACTCAAGATCATTCATGTCAAATCATCAAGAATATTAATAAGATGCAGAAGCTAACCTGAATCCATTGATTGAATGTGATTCTTGAGTCTGTTGATTGAGGGTCTTTTAAGTCTAGTACGTAAGTCCTCATTCTCAAAATACTCGATAATTTCTCTATAGATAGGGAACAAAAAAATAACGTACGTACTGACTTAAGAACCACAACCCATTTATATAAGTGCTAAACCATAGCAATTATCCTTAATTATCAATTTAGCCCATCATAAAATTAGTAATTATATTTTTAGTCTCTACACATAGGAGGCTTACACTTAATGATGCATTAAAAGCTCAAAACCTAAATTGATCACTTTTAATCGGGCAACCTTATCTGAGAGCGTTTAATTCACATTTATTTAATATATTAGCCGATATATTGGATTTAGATCCAACAGCATGTTCTTCCTTTTAGATACGTTTTGTTGTCCTAGTTTCATATTAGAATATAATAATATCCTTTTGCTCCTGTTATAACCTTAGTTTATATGATGGATCGACCAGCTAATTCATGAGATTATTGCTAAGTATGGCTCGAAGGATCTTGAATTGTTACAAGAAAAGCTGAAAGAAATGAGAATTCTAGACAACATTAAGTTGCCTGACTCTGTTCTAGAATTGTTAAACATATCAGAAAAAGAATCTATTGATGATCCCACTGAGAAAGCTGATATTTATGAGGAAGGAACTAAATCCACCGATGAAGAAGATAAAGCCATTGACGAAGAAACTAAAGCAATTGATGAAGAAAGTCAATCTACAGAACTGGATGACAGTGATGAAAAGACAACGAAAGTGACATTTGAACCAGATCCAAAACTGCCAAAGATGGTCCACATGGCTAATCTTTGTGTTGCTGGTGGATATGCGGTAAATGGGGTTGCTGAGATTCATAGCCAAATAGTAAAAGATGAAGTGTTTAACGAATGTTATAAGGTAAGCACGCCAGTTGCTGTCTTTGTTATTTGGTTCATCATGCTCATATTCGTGCGACATAAGTTTCACAGCTTACACGTGCATTTTTTTCCATAGATGTGGCCGGAGAAAATTCAAAACAAAACAAATGGGGTGACGCTGATAAGCGCAAAAGGGAGGGCTGTGCTAGACCTCCAATACGTTTTACTTATGCTAGAAGGGGTGTTAAGGGGAAGCCTGCTGAGTTGGTAAAAGATTTTTCAAGAAGAGGTGACGTGGAGGGGTGACGAAAAGAAAAAAAAATAAAATAGAGGTGAAGTTATCACGTGAGAAAGGGAGAGAGGGAATTGTGTAAACGGTTACGCCTTGGAGGGCGTGTTCGTGGTTGGAGGGAAGGGAATAAGAGTTGAATCAGAGAGGTAGAGGGGGGTATTATGTGTGAATTGAATTCATGTTGATTGAGGAGTGCCAGGCTCACTCGAATAGGCCTTTATCTTTCCTTAAAGCATATACAATAATAAGAAAATTATCATTCAGTCCAAATTCGTTCTTGAATTGTACCTGAGTTTATCAAATTGGTATCAGAGCTGTTTGATCGTCGGGAATTTAATGAATTCGAGCTTCATTATGGCGGCAGCAGCAAAGAAGTTGGAAGAAAGAATTGAGAAGATGGAGTCTGGCAGGGAAGTTTTTCAACGCGAATTGGAAGAAATTAAGACAGACATGAAGAAGATCGCACGTCTGGAAGAAGGAATGGCCAAGTTACTAGCAGAAATTGGAGAGAGAAAACGTTGGGTTGGTGAGGGGACGTTGGGGGTAACACCGGAATCGATGAGTGAATTACCAGGCCAGGCCGCATTCACTCCTGGAAATGGTGAATCAGGTAGTAAGAGAGAGATTCCTGGACTGCGCGAAGGATTTGAAGGAGGAGGGCGAATGGAGTGTCGGACTCGGCGGGTGGAGATGCCGACGTTCGATGGCCAAAATCCTGACGGCTGGGTATTCCGAGCCGAGAGGTACTTCGCGCTCAATCGTTTGAGCGAGCATGAAAAACTGGAGGTCGTGGTAGTCAGTCTCGATGGGGAGGTGTTGGCCTGGTTACAATGGGAGGATGGCCGCCGTGCCGTTCGAAGCTGGGCGGAGTTGAAGGAGATGGTCTTGGACCGGTTCCGGCCGACACACGAGGGAAACCAATGCGAGAAATTGTTAGCTCTCCGGCAAGAAACCACAGTCAGAGATTACCGTCGTCAATTTGAGATGCTAGCTGCCCCGTTGAAAGAACTGTCGGAGCAAGTGCTAGAGGGTGTCTTCATCAACGGATTACGAGCAGAAATACGTGCTGAGGTAAGGGTATTGAAACCCCAAGGACTAGGCCGCATAATGGATTTAGCCCAACGCATAGAGGACAAAAACACTCAATTAAGGCCCAATAGAGTACAATCCAACCCAGCTAGTAATTGGGCTAGAGCTTTTAACCCTGATTATAATGGATCGAGAAACTCAGTGTATGAGTCTTCGAAACGGTCGGCAAATATGGAAAAAACAAGGGAGAATGCAACGGTACCCTTCAGGCGATTAACTGATGCTGAGATTCAAGTTAAGAGGGAGAAGGGACTTTGTTACAGGTGTGATGGCAAATTTTCCCCAGGCCACCGCTGCCCAAAACGGGAGTTACAAGTGCTGGTTATGCAAGAGGAAGAGGGTGAGCAGGAACAGATACCGGATGAAGTTATAGAAATGGCAGAGGAAAGAGGGAAACCAGAGGAAGTGGCTGAGGTCACTTTGAATTCGGTGGTGGGTCTTACGACTCCACGAACCATGAAGCTCAAGGGCTTGGTTAAGCAACAAGATGTTGTGGTCTTAATTGACTGTGGAGCCACGCATAATTTTATATCAATGGACTTGGTTAAGAAGCTGGGACTACCGATGGACACCACCGGAACTTATGGAGTTGTGATGGGAACCGGCTTGTCGGTTCGAGGAGAAGGCGTGTGTCGGGGTGTAGCTCTTCATTGCAAGATCTAGAGGTAGTGGAAGATTTTTTACCTCTCAATTTGGGGAGTACAGATATAATTCTAGAAATGCAGTGGCTGGCTTCCTTGGGTGCAATGCAGGTAAATTGGTCCACATTAACCATGAAGTTTCGCATAGGGGAGACCCCAGTGTGTTTGCAAGGGGATCCAAGTCTATGCAAAATGGCCATTTCCTTGAAGGCAATGAAAAGGGCCGTGAGACATGAAGGCCATGGAATGTTACTGGAGTGTAGGCAGGTAAACAAACTTAGAGAGGATTCGACAATTTGGATTAAGGGAGTGCCAGCAGAAGTGCAGGCAGTGCTGCAACGTTGGAAGAACGTATTCCAAATGCCAAAAGGGCTACCTCCAAGTAGGGAAAAGGAGCATGCTATTGTGCTCAAGGAGGGATCATCTCCAATAAACGTAAGGCCATACCGTTATCCACACATTCAAAAGGCAGAGATTGAGCGGCTAGTTGGGGAAATGTTGGCCGCCGGAATAATTCGGCCAAGTGTTAGTCCATTTTCTAGTCCGGTGCTGTTGGTTAAAAAAAAAGACGGGAGTTGGAGATTCTGTGGATTATAGAGCTCTCAACCGCGAAACGGTGCCTGACCGTTTTCCGATTCCAGTGATTGATGAACTCTTGGATGAGTTACATGGAGCCACTGTCTTCTCAAAAATTGATCTTAAGTCAAGATATCATCAAATACGAGTACGCAGCGAAGATGTGCCCAAGACGGCTTTTCGCACTCATGAGGGTCATTATGAGTTCATGGTGATGCCTTTCGGCCTCACTAATGCACCAGCAACCTTCCAATCTCTCATGAATGAGGTATTTAGGCCGTATTTACGCTAGTGTGTTTTGGTATTCTTTGATGATATATTGGTATACAGCCGGTCAATGGATGAACATGTGATTCACTTGGATTGGGTACTCGGGGAGTTGGATCATCAGGAGCTGTATGCCAATAAAAAAAAATGCACGTTTGGGCAGACTAGTTTGGAGTATTTGGGGCATGTTATATCCGGAAAAGGCGTCGCGGTTGATTCAACCAAAGTAAATGTGATGCAAACCTGGCCGGTTCCTACTAATCTACGTGAACTACGTGGTTTTTTGGGTTTAACAGGATACTACCGAAAATTTATGGTTGGATATGGGACCATCGCTGCTCCGTTGACAGATCTTTTGAAGAAAGATCAATTCCTATGGAATGCAGATGCGGAAAAGGCTTTTATTCTTTTGAAGCAAAAGATGACGGAAGCTCCTGTTTTGGCTTTACCTGATTTCAGCCGGCCTTTTGTTGTGGAAACCGACGCTTCCAATGTGGGTGTGGGGGCTGTTTTAACTCAAGGGCAGCGACCGATAGCATACTTTAGTTAGGTCCTTTCTCCGCGCAACCGCCTTAGATCGGTGTATGAACGGGAATTGATGGCTATTGTGTTGGCAGTACAGAAGTGGCGCCCATATTTGTTGGGTAGACACTTTGTCATCCGTACAGACCAGCAAAGTCTAAAATTCCTATTGGAGCAGCGAGTGATTAGCGAAGACAATAAGAAGTGGTTGACAAAGTTGATGGGTTATGATTTTGAGATTCAATACAAGGCAGGCAGCGAAAATAAAGTGGCAGACGCACTCTCACGTGTACCTGGGACACTTGGATTGGGGGCTATTTCAGTTCCAATGGTACTCAATACAGAGGAGCTGTCTCAACAAGTCCAATTAGATGACAAGCTGGCGCGAATAAAGGCGGATCTTCAGCTCGATCCTATGGCACATCCCGGATTTTCAGTAGAGCAAGATCGGTTGCTTCACAAAGGACGTTTAGTTCTTTCCCGCTCCTCTCCTTTTATTGCTGATTTATTTCGTTTCCACCATGACGGACCAATGGGGGGCCACGTAGGTGTATTAAAGACTTATCAACGACTTGCGGCAGATTGGTTTTGGCTGGGAATGAAAATAGATGTGATGGAATATGTAGCAAAATGTCAAGTTTGCCAACTGAACAAATACTCTGCCTTAGCTCCTAGCGGATTGTTGCAGCCCTTGCCCCTGCCTAACAAGGTTTGGGAGGATTTATCCATGGACTTTATTGAAGGATTGCCAAAGTCCAATGGATTCGAAGTAATTCTGGTGGTCGTTGATCGGTTAAGTAAGTATGCTCATTTCA
>CAMOHE010042744.1:0-60491 GCA_946598075.1 Artocarpus hirsutus | reverse complement strand
GTGACATTGTATTTTTTGACAATAAATAAATAAAGTGGCATTTATTATTATTTTGGTTGCTTGTATGTATTATGAATACATTTGTAAACATCGAGAAAATTTCATGATTATTTATGTGACTATAAATTTAGCATATAAATGTTATATGCTTAGGGATAAAATTTATAGATAATAATCTAAATAGTCCGTGATAATTGATTAAAATTAGGGATCTTTAATTAAATATTACAAGTGCGGTCCAATCTCATTTAGAATAAAATAGTCATTATCTGGACTATTAATGTAGAGACATTGGATTGAAGGTACTTTATATAATGAGATTATATAGGACTGGACTAGATAAATTATGAATCTTTAATAATCATCTGTTACAAATAGAGTATTCAAATTTATCACTATGATGATCATATATTTGACAGTCTTAATATTGAGTATTTATTAGAATCCTATTTATGACATTATGTTTTTTGACTTGCATGGTAAGATTTGTGTAAGCACAGATCATAACTTAACATCTTGAAAATATAATATAATAAATGGCTAGGAATAATATTATACAGATATGGAATCCATTCCTTCCCTATGGAAGTTAGAAAAATAGTTCTTTTGAGTGATAATTCAAGGTTTGACCAGTAGAGCGCTAGTTCATAATAAGATTATAAATTAACTGTTCATTAGAGAATTATTGGAACTCAAGGATAAAGATATAATAAGAGAGGTAAACGAAAATTGAACCTAGCTCTTATTATGAACTATTTATGGAGGACTGACTTATATGTAATGATTAAATCAATAAACTACTCGCTAATTTTCTTTGAGTAATTTTACTATAATCTCAAGAGTTCAGTTTCAGGTTTTTAGTGGAGTAACATTGAAACTAATAAATTTGACACATAAATTAAAGAGTTTGATTAATTGTCAAATTTATTGGAGCTTGGGTTATAGGTCCATAGGTCCCCAATACCACCTCTGTAACACTATAATGGATTTATGCATAGAATGAATTATACATATTTAGTTTAGAATTATTAAATTCTGAATTAATTATTTCACACTTGAATTATTAATGTGATACAAAAAAATGTTTTCTGTGACACATAATATAATGTGATAAATGTTGTCACATTTAATTGAGCGTTAGTTATTTAATTGATTGATTACTTTTAAAATCTATGCTTAAATAAATGTAATTTATTTTTGAATTTAGATTTAAATATATATATATATATATATAAAAGATTTTATAATATTTTAATATATATATATATATATATACCTTTTGAATTCGTTTCCTTTCTGTAATTGTTACGTTTTAATTTATATATATATTATATATATAATATGAATCCTGAAAGGATTCGTTAAAAAAAAAACGTGCAAAGTTTACATTTCACGTAAACAAAGTTTTTAATATATATATATATAGAAAATATCACCTACGTGATTCATTCGGGAAGAGGAAAAAAAAAAAGGAAGAAGAGAAAAAGAAGGAAAAGGAAAGTTAAAAGGTTACAACCTTGCAAAATATATCATTTCCTTATATGTGTGATATGGTGAATATTTTCATATTGAAAAGTCAATTAAAAAAAATAACTAATTGCTCAGATATAAATAGGGAGATATAACAGTTATCTCAGGAGTTTTTTTTTTTTTATTCACATAACTTTTGCAAAATACTTAGAGAGAAAAACTGAGAGTTCTTCTCTGAAAAAAAAAAAGGTCTGTTATCTCATGTGTTGAGTGCATAGCAGATTCAAAAAAGTGTGAGAAAAATTCATTCTTGCAGTTTGACGCCCACTCCTCTTTTCATTGGTGTGGAGGCTTGGATTGAAAGATCGTGGTGTCAAAGAGGAAGGTTAGGATACCTTGATAGTCT
Source organism: Artocarpus hirsutus (assembly GCA_946598075.1). NCBI lineage: Eukaryota > Viridiplantae > Streptophyta > Magnoliopsida > Rosales > Moraceae > Artocarpus > Artocarpus hirsutus. Next base: position 58,615 of record CAMOHE010042744.1, on the reverse strand, counting down.
TCAAAAGGTTTGTAAAATTCTTGAATCTTTCTTTTATTAATTAAAATTATATATCTATTCCCGATGAACAAAGTTTTTAGAAAATTTTTGTTTATCAACGATCCGTCTCTTCCGCTGCGTTTCATATTTTAATTCCAACAATCTCTTTGTTTCTCATCATCCATTAGATCTTTCCCTGTAGCAGCAAGATTTATTTTCCAATCTTCCTAAAAGAATAGCAGAACTAGAACTTTTCTTTATTCTCTTTCTTTTCATGAGTAGTAGTACTGCTCCAGATATTAATTGAGAAATTGTGTACCTTGTAGCTTTGTATTAGCCCCCATAAATTTCACCATTTGTTCAGTAATTCCTCCTGCGAAATAAACAAGAAATTTCATCAAATATTGAAACACATGGGTGATTCCTCAAGCTATAACACAAGGAAAAAAAAGAGAGAATAAGACATAACAAAAGCTAGGTATGTTGTATAAGGAAAAAAAAAAGGAAATAAAAAAGGAAGAAGACATAGCATAAGAAATCTAGATATGTCAAAGAACAAAATTCAAACAATTTATATTTTTAAAAGACAAATCCAAACAACTTGTTGCTTTTAAGAGTTTCACCGTTGATCTGACAAAGAAGAACGGAACCAAACGAAAAAAGCATAGTAGTGACAGCGTCTTCATCATCCTTCAACGACGCGATGATCTGCGATAGGTTGACAACGACGGCGTGCTTTGTTTGTGGTGTGAGAAGATTGATGACAGTGATGGAATGAAGAACACAACGGCAATGGCATCTTCGTCTTCCTCCAATGACACGACGATTTGTGATAGGAGATGAGCGCGATGGCATGCTTTGCTCGTAGTTGAGGAGAGAGAGATGAGTACAGAGAAAGAAATAAGAGAAAGAGGAGACAAAGGAGAGAAAGAGAAGAGAGAGGGATGCATAGGGAAAGATAGAAGAGTGAGAATGATCTAAAAGAAGAAGAGATCGCATAAAGAGAGAGAACGAGGTAATAGGAAGCTACCTCTCGAACATGTTTTGTTGAGGTTGATAAAGTCTACACAAGTCCTTTGTTGAAAAACGAATATGCAGTAGAATTTTAAAAAAAATTTAAATATAGCTCTTTTTTATAAACGAGTTAGATATGCTATATAAGATAAATTTATAAAAGATCTTTATAACTTGTATAATGAGAAATGCACTTCTGATAGGAAATCATATGATAAAATTGGTACCAAGAATCGCATTCGAAAGAGCCTCAACCAATAGTCTTCTTTGCTATTCTCTATTCTACGACCAGAGTTTGAGTGAGCATACGTCGTTTGATTCTCTTTTCGATAACTTCTCCCCACAATCACAATAAAACAATTAAAATTACTATTCTAGATATTGAACAATAATTCTATAGAGTGATAGAATTTCTCTCTTTAGGAAACTCTCTCTAAACCTCTAAAGTGACTTCACTTATGATAATAAACCATAGGAAACTGTTTCTTATTTAGAATGGTTGGATGGAAACTGATTCTCATTAGATTAGGCTTCAAAATTCGAATTAGGATCAACTCCAACAGCTATAATCACATTAGACATGAATCGCTAATCTTGTACGGACTGGCTGATTGGGCTGACATGACAGACGTGGCTAAGCGTTTTCCAGCTCCTAAAGAGCTACCCAATCCACCTACTTAAACCAATTGGATAATATCTACTTTATTTAACCCAATTATTTTTCATAGAGCCTTAGTTTTAATTCAACCAAATACATAAGTTATTTGATTAAAGCAATCATATAAAGATAATCCTATTCAAACAAAATATATTCAAGTAATTCAGCATGTTTATCTTGAATTAATTTTAAAAAATAATTCAACCAGTAAACTAAATATGAATGATTAAATCCAACTGATTGGGCTTTAACCAATCTTAAGAACTAACGTAGGTTACCAATGTGTCGAAAAAACATGCCATATCATTATAAAAAAAAATATGTAAGTTAGTAAAGAGGACTCAATGGATATATATAAATCAATATCCATTAATTATAAAAATAACATATTCTTGACATGTACATTTTATAAGTATCAGCTCTAACATGCACTCTCAAACTACATATAAAAATTATGAAATTTCAATAAGTTAATTGTCCATGACATATCATAATCATAATATTCCCATAGGACATTCATAATCGGCATAAAGATAAATATTGTTTTGTCTTCCCGATTATATTTATCTTATGTTCTATTATCTCACTATTGAAATACTTACTATTTATAATCAATACAAATAGTATACCATTCAGTTACACATATGTATCGAAATGGTTGAGCTTTCTAGTTTTCAACTGAAAGATAATGTCTATAAGAAAATATCATTGACTCTACAAAAGAGCCATAGATTCCATATCTATAAATAATGAGTCTACATTATTCAAGAGTCATGTATTCAACGTACCGATACGTGTACCTTCATATAATTTAGGATATCACCTTTTGGTACATCAAGAGGCACAAGTCAAGAATATGGACTCATTGACGAATTTCAAGAATTATAGCACATATGATTGTCTAAAGTGAATTAATTTATTCAAACAGAATTCTTAACTAAATCAATTCATCTTTAATCCCAATCTAATATATTGTCATCAATGACAATATACCAATGTCTCTACACACAAAGTCCCACTCCAATGACTAAGATAAGCTATCTTCCATTAAGGATGTCGACATTATAACAATATTAACATGAATAAAATGCCCAACTTTATTCTCTCGATTGTAGGCCATATCTTCTACATAATATGTCCATCATATTTACAATCTTAAAGGCTCAGATTGACAGGCTCAGGCTTTTTGTTTGCATATCATACATTCAATATGAATAAACATAAAAAGAACATACTTGATATATGGAATAACTATTAAACTCTTTATTAATTAAATATCTTAAAAAAATTACATCATTTAAGCCTTAGGGCACTTAGTCTAACATCCTTCACTTCCTATTAGCCTTCTTTACTAAGATTGGGTTTACTAACCAGTCTACATAAAATAACTCTAGGATAAAGCTGTTGTCGAAAAGCTTGTCAACTTGGTCTTTGAGGGCTTGATATCTTTCCACGTCCATTAACCTCCACTTTTGCCTAACAAGTCTAGCACTTAGATCAATATTTATCTCATGTGAGTTAATATTAGGGTCAATATCTTTCATGTAGGAATGATTCTAAGTGAAGACATCACGGTTGTTCTTCAAGAAAGCGACAATTGCTCCTTACGTAGGCCTTATAAGTCCTCTACCTTTAAGACTTTGCGTCTATCCTCATTCATTAGGATGTTGACGAGCTCTTCCATAGGTTCGGCTGCCTTCTCCTCCTTGCTAACCTGTGAATCCTTTATTTCATTTGGGGGCCCTTTTTCATTACAGCTCTCACTTCATCGAACTTCCCTTTTGTCGATTCCTTCATGATGTTGAGGCAGCATGCTCTTGCGAGTACCTGGTTTCCCCTTTGTATCCCAATTCCACACATCGTTGGGAATTTCATGGCTAGGTGATAGATTTAGGTCATAGCTTTCAAGCTTTTCAAGGTGGATCTCCCAATCACAGCATAAAAGGATGAAGTACATTTGATCACTTTGAAGTTAGTCGCAACAGCAGCTTGTCGAGGATACTCACCTACTAATATTGAACATTCAATAAATTCATCAGGCATCACACTATGCCTCGTGAAGCAATAGATGGTGTGGTCAATAGTCTCAACCTGTCTACTCCAAGCCCTATTTTATGAATACATCAAAGTAAAAGATGTCTACAGTACTTGCATTCTCAACGAGGATCTTGTGAATGTAGATGTTTCCTACCCTTGCTTTTACCATAAGTGCATCATTATGTAGGAACTATACATGTCGGGCATCCTCCTCTGTGAAGCTTATGTCTTTGCACACTCGCCTAAAGTTCTTGGTACGTCATTAGTCTAACTTTATAACATTGGTGAGTTGGGGACTTCTCACCTCTAGTACATACCTCTTCTACATGTTGTTTCTCTCTTTTGATATGGAGTACTCCAAAGATTGTCCTTATTTCACCATGAGGTTGGTGAGGCAGTGGTAGCTTCTTGTTTTTCTCCCTGTGACTTCTTGTTATCGTTGTTACCTTGATCCACTCTATACTTTTCTAGTTTCCCTTGTCATATGAGGTCCTCGATATCCTCCTTCAAGTCAAAACAATAATCAGTGTTATGCTTGATCTCTCAATGATATTTGCAATACTTGTTACTCTCTTCGAAGGATATTTGCGAATTAGGATGGGTCGAGGAAGCTCGCTTTGAATCTTGTTGAATATGATCTTCCTGCCTGCATGGAGTGATGTGAATTGAAAGTCTAGTTCATGAGCTCGCAGAACATACCTCATTTTCTAACTCCTTTGCTTCTTGTCATGATGATCTTTCCTATGCTTCTTCTGCCTACCTTTAGCCTTTCTTTTCGCTCCATGGTCCCTTTTATCGTCGGACCTTGTTACTTTCTTGATCGTTGCCTTAAACTCCTCTATGTTAATGTGATTTAAAGCACATCATTGAAACCTAATAAGCGTTCTTGGCTCCTTTTAATGGATCTTATCTCAAAAGCTTATTTCTACCTATAATCCTTCTATTATTGTTGTCAAGGTTGCATCATCAGATATATCCACCATGTTGGCTAACTCATCATTGAAGCTTTAAAAGTAGCTCTTGAGACTCTCATTACGTCCTTGTCAAACAAATATTAACTTTCCATGCGAGATCTTGTATTATGAACTCCTTGGTATTGAGTAAGAAAACATAAGTTGGTTCCAAGACTCTATGAAATGGGTCCTCAATCCTCAGTACCACTTCTTCATGTTATTGGCGAGCATTATAGGGAAAACTCCACACCTCATAAAGCTTTATACACATTGTGGATCCATCTAGTCGTTGAAAGTATCCAATTGGTCTTGAGGATCTCCCTTGCTCTCGAGGGGTGGCAGCATTAGGATTTGAATGTTATTTAGGAAAGGTGAACTCATGATAGCAGGTAAAAGAAGGGATATTACCTCATTACTTGGGAAGTCTACTTGGCCTTTTTCCTAAGTAATTTATCTTAGCCTTTGGAGGAGAACCTCATTTCGTTCTTTCCTTTCAAGATGTTGAGTGTCTGAGGGTGAAGAGTTAAATTCTGCATCCTTATCACGGGGTTGTTCCTAGGCTCATCCATTGTTGAGGTTCCATGACTTTAGCCTCATCCTTCTTCACGTTTGCTCCTCTGACGAAAAGTTCCTCTTGTGAGGAATGGTCTTGTTGTTCTCGCTATCGTCCTTCTTGATTTACAACATTCTTGGGAGCTTGTTCTGTTTTGGGTAAGAAGCGCATCTGTCTCTCCTCCATAAGTAGAAAGACCGCTGACAGTCGATCCACCGTAGCCCTCACTCCTCCTACCATCTCCTCAAGTGCTCTTGCCTTTGGCGAATTTTTTCAAAAGGCTAGCGCGGTGGTAATTAGGAACCGAAACTACACATACGCAAGTGGAATGCTTTGTTTGAGTCTCATTCGAAGCGGGAGTAATGTTGCCTTCGAAAACTACTTTCCTTGTCTTTGACTTTAAAACCAGGTTCACTTCTTGAAAACCAAGTAAGCTGTGCTGGAAAAGGCAAAGGCCCTCCTTTTAGTGCACAATTGTTGACGACCAAAATTTGCCAACACCAAGATCGTAATAGTTATGAGAGGTAGATAATAAATACGACTAGAAAAGCAATTAATATTAAAATCAAAATGGAAAAGTAAATGCAAAAAATAAAAACAAACACTAGAATTTATAATGATTCAGCTCAATACAGCCTACATCTACTTGTTGTTCTCTACTATAATTTTTTTTTGAGAAAATACACACCCAAAATTACTCACCAAAGTACTTAGATATAATTACAAAACAATCTTAAAGAATGACTACTCTTCCTTTCCAAATCTAAACTCCTACTTTTGTTTCCCTTCCCATTATTTATAAAGGAACTCTCACACAAGAAATCGCCCCTTCCTATAACCACTATCCCCATGTTTCTATTTCTGGTGGAGTTGTCTACTTTTCTATGTAAAGGTAACTTCCCATGTCCCTCACTTTTTGTTGCTTTATCTCCTCGGTCATATGTCTTTACCTTCTCTGAGTTCTAAAACGTGTAGAGGGACAGTTACACGGGTAGTTCTCTGGGTGATTTGGATGTGCGAGATGGTTATTTTGGTAGGAATTTCTCTTTAAGATCAAAAGCTTATTCGATTGGTGAAGGGTGTAGTGATATCTTATCATATTAATGTAAATTGATGGGATGGTGCTTTACTTGCATGTTTTCCCTTTACCTCGGCCTTGCTATCATAGCAACTCTTTACTTCAGCTATGTCCTCACACTAGCTCCCTACCTAGACCTTGCTCATATACTAGCTCCTTACCTCAACAAGCTCGGACCTTCTCTAAATCAATGTTTATACTCTCACGAAGAATATTACATGCTTTGAGCTTGAGTTTTTTCTTAGCTCTTTTTTTTATCCCTATTGGCGTGGAACATTCTTGTAAGCTCTTCACGCATAATGGCACAACAAACTTCTACTATTTACTTAAAAAAGGCTTAAAAAGAGCCCTTTATTCTCATTTCTCTAAAAACAACATGGTCATTTTACGGTAAGTATTTCCACTGATAATTCACGTTTTTAAACCATTAGACATGTTCAAATTCACATTTTGTCTAGATCTAACAACAAAATTTAGATACTAACCAATTATTTACTTTTTCAACACCTTTCAAAGAAACATCCAAAAGAAAATGATTTAATTTTTTTTCATTTGTATACTCTTTAGTATGAAATTATTGAAGAATTATACCTTGTATTTTAAACTATTACGTATTTGTACTTTTAAATAACAAATTTTTGCACAATCCAAGTCAATGATCTACTTTTATTGAGAAAGACATAAATGCCCTGATACAAAATGAAAAATAAAACAAAAAAAAAGGAAAACAAAGACAAATTTCATTTCCCTCTTTGATTTCTTTTAGACTTGGTTTGGCAATATTGTTGGAACCTATTCGTTTCAACTACTAGAGTGTAAAACTCTCATATGCTATAATACAAAGCAAAAAATACTATTATATAAAAGTCACATATGTTATAGTGTTTTTATTCTAACTATATAGTTCCAATTACGTTCCCAAATACACTATTATTTTGTAGAGAATTTCTATTTTTGATTTCGCCACTATCAAAAAAAGTTCAAGATTTCCACTAATAATTTACGTTTTCAAACCATTAGATATGGTTAAACTCGCATTTTTCTTCAAATTTGACAACTAAATTTAGATACCTACCAATTATTTATTTTTCAACACCTACCAAAGAAATATCCAAAAGAATATGATTTCTATCTTCTTTTTTTTTTTTTTATCTTTATACTCTTTGGTTTATTGTTATTGAAGAATTATACCTTGTATGTTGAACTATTGTGTATTTCTACCTTTAAATGACAAATTTTTGAACAATCCTAGTCAATGATCTACTTTGATTGAGAAAGACATGAATGCCCTGATAGAAAATGAGAAATAAAACAAAAAAGTTAAAACAAAGACAAATTTATTTCTCTCCTTTATTTTTTTAGGCTTTATTTGGTAACATTGTTTAAACTTATTAGTTCTAATTGCTACAATATGAAGCTCTCACATACTACAATATAAAACAAAAGTTTACTGTAATGTAAAGCTTGAATATGCTACAGTATTTGGTTTCAATTATATAGTTCCAATTACGTTCTCAAACACTATTATTTTTTAGAGAATTTCTATTTTTGATTTCCCCTCTTTCAAAAAAGAGAGATAAACATTTTAAACGAACTTCTCCGAATCATTTTTTTTCCTATGCTAAAAGATGAGTGATTTTGAAATGAACAAAAAATAATAATAAAATAAACAACAAAGCAAAGGGAGAGGCTCCATCACTAGGGAAATGGAGTCCACACCCAATCGAATCCAACAAACTAACAAATGAAGGACTTCTCTAGAACTATTCAAAATCAAAACCTAGAGCATTGAGAACAAAATTTAACATGTAACACCTTCATCGACATCCCCAAAACAACCCAATCAATTATCAATCCTGAAACAAATAACAAATGAAAATAAAAATAACAACAAAAACGCTGCAATCACTTAAACTAAGAACCCACAAAATCCATAACCCAACCTGACAACAAAGGTGAGATTAGACTCGCACAAGTTTAAAAAAATAGTAGAGCCATGTGTTCGGGAGCATTGGCATGGAATGTGTTTTCTTGAGTGGGTCAAGGGTTACGCAGGGCCATATGAATTTTTGTTAACTAGAAAATGCAAAATATAAAACAAAATAAAATAGAGAAATGCTAGGATAAGACCCTCTAAAAGGTCTTATGCAGAAGAACTTTTTTAATCTATTAGATCAACATCTAAAGGTTAAAAACAAGGATAAATTTTATTTTTGCCTCTGAACTTTGGTTAATTTGACACACTGCCCTCGAATTTTAAAAACTAGCATGCATACTCTTCAAACTTTAAAACAATAGTAAAAATGCCCCTTTTGTGACATTCTGTCTATAAAGTTTTATTTTGGCCCCTTAAACTTTAATAAATATGCCATTCTACCCCTAAACTTCAGAAGCTGGTATTTTTACCCTTTAAACTTTTTTTTCATTTTCTTTTCTAGTTAAAAATTTTTCACATAAGTCAAAACTCAAAATTTTCCCCTGAATAGTATTTTTTTTTGTATTGTTTAATGTTCATTTTTGTTAAAATATTTATATATAGACCTACACTATATACACGTATTTGAAATGGATATATATATAAATATATATATATATATATATATATTATATGCATATATGTTGTGCTTGCATGTTCTTTTAAATTTTTAGGTGTAATTCATTTTTTTCTTACATTTATTTTTTCTTGTTATCTAATTAGATGTAGTTCGGTAAAGAAATTGCACATACATCTTCATTAAAGCATTTTATATTTTTAAGTTTCTTTTAAATAATAAGAGAGAAAAAGGGAACAATAACAAGAAGAGAAGGATGAGTGTTGAGAAATAATTTTCTATTTCCCTATATTTTAACTTGTTTTAAAAATCATGTGATTTTTTTGACAATTACACATACTTTTTTGTGACGACCCGCCTACGTGGCCGTCACTTAACTTGAACATAATCGTAATTTCAACAAACTTTAACATAAAGCATGTAAAATTACGAAGTATAATTTTTTTTAAATGAATTCTTGATGATAAAGAATTCGTGACATATAACCATGAAAGAAATATTAATTATTTCTAAAAACTTAATTTCGTAAAACTAACATAAAGGAAATAATAACGATTTCCCAAAACTTATTTTTGGAAACCTGACATAATAACATTAATTTCGTAAAAGTGATAACAACATAATTGTAATCATTATGTTTAAACGTAATCATAATTTCGAAAACTTAATCCTTTGCATACTTCACAACATCAATTTTCTTAAAACATAATCATAATAATTTCCTTGAAACATTTCCTTTGAACATAAGAATAATTTTTTTAAAAAACCACTTTCTTTAAAACATTTCTTTATATAAATAAAACTATTTCAAAAGAATTTTAAATCAAATGATGGAATAAAATTATACTAAATGCTTTTTAAAACTTACTTAAGACCATCATAATAATTTCTCAAAGCATAACCGTATAAACTTTCGTATTAATAAATTAGTAAAACATATTCATAAAGTTCTTTCTTTTAAAACATTTTTCGTAAATGTTTTTCATTAACATTTCAAATGTGTTTTTCATAAAACAATTTTTAAACATTTTCCTTAAAATGTCCTTTGTAAATCTTTTCTTGAAAACATAAAATGTTTTCATAAACAGTTAACATAAAACAAAACATACATAAATTTGTAAACTCATATTGCAAAAATATTATAAACTGCGTAGTGGTATCCATACCCATCTCCACCATTTGTTCACCGCTCACCATTGCCCAACAATGTCGCTGACAGGTTCTCTTACTTATAACATGAACATACTTAAATTAACTTTTGCTCAATAAGTAGGAAATTAGTCTCGTAAAACATAATTTAAAAATCATTTTAATAAAAAAATATGCATGAACATTTTATGTTGTCTTATCAACTCATTTTATGCTTAATAATTTAAACCATAACTTATCTTGTTACTTAACCTTGCTTATCTTATAAACTTTTGTGTTCGTACCAGCTTCATTAATCATAAGATCTTTAACATGATGCTTCCCTTGTAAAAGACTTAAGACCATCGAACATTGAAGTCATACTTGAACTTTTGTTTGTGTACCTCACATCTAGGAGGTCACAACTTTAACTTTACTTTTAATACCTCACAACAAGGAGGCTGGTACAATACTTCTTTTTTATCTTTGTTTTACCTTCTTTTTAACCTTAGTGAGCATATTAAATGCTATCACATTATACGTAAACTCAATTGCAAATCATAACTTATACTCTAAAACTTATTGCATAATAAATGCAACTTCAATCTTATAACTTAAACCATAAAACTTTATGCATTAATAAAATGCAAACATACTTTAAATATAATCATTGCAAATAAATTGCAAATTCATACTGCGTTCATCACTTTACATGATCATACCAACACATGCATGGCACATCATAACATAATATTTCAAATTATCATAACATAATAGCACATCATAACATACACAGTGTAACAATTCACTGTTCATGCATTTTACAACTTTTTACAAACATATTTAAAACATTTTATTTTAAAACTATTCATACTATAGACGAAATTCCTACTCACCTGGACTCTGAGCTAAGCGGATCCAGTTATACCTTATTGTATCCACAGTATGTGAAGCATCCTCTGTAGTGCTCCTCGAGTGACCATGAATGGCTTGGAATGCTTACTAGAGATCATACGTTGCTGGACATGTTATTTTGAGCTCCGTTACTACAGTTTGAGTCGCCATGATTCACGTACTGTCAGTACCAAACGATTTTCAACGAAGTAGAATCAGCTCAAATGGAGGTCACCGTTGCATTTAGAGCATCAAAATTGGAAGGCGGTCTCAAATCATCGATCGGAGGCCAGATCACAAAATCCCAAAGTCACCGTTGACCGAACTTTGACCGACTTTGATTGACGTTGATCGAACTCCGTTGGCAGCTGAGCTCAGGCCTACCTCCCCTAATTTGACCTTTTTGAGTCCAATGGCAGTGTCAATTTTATCTAATTCTGCCTCTAACATAGCAGATCATGAAGTACAACATTGGTAGAAGTGGAGAGCTCCTATCTTGATTCTCCAACGGTGGTGGACCAAAATTGGTTGAGGGGTTTTGCTACCCATCCTCCTCTGAGTGTTTTGCCCTTATCAATTTGGGTTAAAGCCATTGGATTTGAAGGAATCATGGCCAACTACAATGGTAGCCGATGGCATTCATGGAATTCCTATTGGTGGCGGTTGTGGCATGCAATTGAGGATGGGGATAGGTTCCTCCTTCAATTCTAATCATTTTGCCTCAATCAATTTGAGGTAACATGGCTGGAATCACCAAGATTGACATCTCATGTGGTGGTGACGATGGGTGTTCACCAATCTCCATTCGATGGCGATGGTTTGGCAAAATTGGGAGGGCGGATCAACTCGGCATCGCCTTCTGAACCTTTTGGGCCAGGAAGTGTCGATAACCGTTTTCGGAGTTGGCAAAATCAATGGTGGAACAGTGGCAACAATGGTGGTAGATGGGCATAGCAATTTAGCGATTGTCGAGCTACCACTAAGGGTGGGTTTTGTTCCTCTCGTTGCGGTGGTCGCATAGGAACAAGAATCACATCGATCGAACATTAGATGACGAAGATATCTCACTAGAAAGTTTGGGTTTCTCTGCCACTTTGGGAGGTGCGTACGGCTTCCTCCAATGGCATTGTGGGTGGCATGGCACATGTTAGACTCAGCTCGTCGAGAGCTTTCTGTTGGTGCAGGAGCTGTCAAAAACAGACGCCAAAATCTTGACCGAGATTTGAGGAGAGAGAGAGAGATAATGTAGCTAGAAAATGTAGAGAGAGAGGGCAAAATCTTCTCTTTTTTTCCCATTTTCCTACATTTTTCAAATATTTAAAGATGCTTTTGTTGGTCTTAAAAATCTATACTGTGTCAAGGTTGAATTGATCAAATTCTTGATCCGTAAACTTGAAATTTTTGTACACATAACTGTACTCTTACTAAACTGATATCATACAAGAATTCCCACATAATCATGGTAAGTTGGGAAATTCCACTTTTATCACATAATCTCAATTTAAATCTTTTAAATTGAGATTCTTATAATTTCCACCACTATGGCTCATACATGAAATTAATGAATCATAAACTTTTAGTTTAGCACATTAAAAATAACTATTTTAATGTACTATCATAACATTTAAAGTACGTAGCCAAGTAATTTTGGAAAAATTCCTAATTAATCACGTTTATTAATTTTTGGAATTTTCCTTATCGTTGCAATTTACCCACCTTATAAAATTTTCGTCCTCAAAAATTGAAATAAACCAGGCATATCCTACACTTCATAACTTAATCCTATGGAGTTTCCTTTCTTTTAATAATTTTACCCCAAGTATCTTGATATTGAAATATGGTCTCGTTTTCCTAAAGCCATCTCTCTCTTGTTCCAGGACTTACATTAATCCTACCTCATATCTTAGGTTGCGCATCCATATTTAGATCATGATCTGGTACATAGGAACTGACCAAAAAGTTCACCTTTTTATTACTTGGTCTATAGGTCTTTATCATCTACTCATCCCAGGCTAATGATAATGACTATCTAAAACATGTTTATGTGCTTATCTAAAAACTTTTAAGGGTTTATAACATTTGAGCTTAATCTTTCATATCTCTCTTGAACATGTCTCATCTCTCCTTGGGGTGCAGGAAAATGAAAAATTCACTCCTGTCCTTTTTATATTCGTAAAGTCTCTCTCTTGGCTCTGCTTTTGTGACCTCTCTATTGGTCATGAAAAATTTTCTACTTGATTATCTAAATCGTTCTCACGATTTCCAATCGCAACTAGTGTGTTTTGTAGTAATTTCTTCTGGTTTCTTACAGACAAATTGGAGGTCATATCCTTAATGGGTTTCTTATGGACCTTATTGTGCATGTTCATCATGCATTACGTGGTACTGGTATGCTATATCTTGTTTATAATCTACATAACAAGCCTTAATTATAGCATTCATATCCATATCATTCTCTCGTATATGTATCATACTTACACATCATATTCATGTACAAGTCATTCATATCATGCTTTCACATATTATTCATACTCATGTCATTCATATCATACATACACATGTCGTTCATACTTTCATATCATAGAGTTGCTATATATTTTTCTTTTGATAGCAACTATTTCGTATCATATTCATATCATACTTTAAGTCATATTGCTTTTATAATACAGACAATAATCATAATTCATAACATTCATGCATGTATCAACCATACTTTCATATCATGAAATCGCTAAACTTCTCTCTTTAGCAATTATTACATATCATAGACCTTTCTTTAGATCGAGACTTTACTCGCCTCCAACAAGTCGCATAACATAAAGTTCTTCCTATCAAAAGCTTTTGTCATTCATACATAAAATCTTGCTTCTTATACTATACGTATACTTGCTTAATTGTATGGCTTATCACACCACTAACTCCATAGTGGTACTATGCCTATCTATTCTTTTACGTCATTGCTAAATTGGATATTGAGGTCCCTGTTAATGGTCCAAGTCAGGAAGTTCTCTCTAAGTGCTCGTTCGTGCTTCAGAGAAATGTCTTTGTTAGACATGTATGTCCTAAGGAGTAAAAATATAATATATTTTGAAGACATTTTTATCAATAAAAAAATTATTTATTATTTATATATCAAATCATGTCCTCTTTACGTTCATATTTGTTAAATGTATGTTAAGCAAACAATAGTCTAAGACTGTCGGTTTAAACCTTTAAGAATTGGGCATATGATGGACAGGTTATGTGAAAGATACGATTCTTAAGGTGACGGTCTAAATCATTAGATCCGCAATCTAGGGAATTAAGTTAGGCGCTTTATTCATGTAAAGATTGTTATGTTGTCTATATCCCTATTGGGAAATGGTTTATCTTGGCTATCAGAGGTGGACTCCATGAATAGAAACATTGGCACGTTGTCATAAGTGACGATGTGTTGGATCAAGACATAAAGTGAATTGATTTATATTAATAATTCTGTCTCGGCAAATCGGTTCACTTTCGATAATCATGTGTATTGCATCTTAATCCTAAGATGAATAGTGGGCCTGTTGTCTTGACTTGTGTCATTTAATGTACCAAAGGGTGACACCCACATTTTAATAGTGGTATGCATGCCGATAAATTGGAGGCATGACTCTTGATAGTGTAGATCTATTATTCATAGATATGGAATCCATAGCTCCTCTTTAGGAGTAGTGATATCCTCTTATATGCGTTATCCTGTAATTAGAAAACTAGAGCGCTCAACCATTTGTATACATAGGTGTAACCAAATGGTATACTGTCTTTGGATGGTAAGTTTTCTGATGATGAGATAATGGAACATAAGATAAAAATAATCAGACTTATCCTTAAGCCGATTATGGATAATCCTATGGGGATACAATACACTATGATATGTCATGGAGACTTAGCTATACGGGTTTTGTAATTCTATAGAGTTTGAGAATGTAGCTCCAAGCTTTTTGTTGAGCAGCATTGGAGTTGATAATTATGAAATGTATATCTAGGATATTGGGTTTCATAATTATCAGGAGCTTGAACTATATAGGTCCATTTGGTCCCCTTTGCTAGCTCATAAAATCTTGTAACGATACGGCATGATTTTTTAATAATTGGTGACTTATGTCAGATTTATTAAATTGGTTCAAATTTGGAAAAATCAAATAATTCATGTCCGTTTATCGGTTGAATTAATTTTGTGACAAAATTAATTCAAGATAAACTTGTTGAATTATTATGATTGGATAATTCTTGTCTGTTTATCAGTTGATCTAATTTTGGATAAATTAAATTAAGATGAACTTGTAGAATTATTAGGAATCTATTTATTATCCTAGAGATTATCTAGATAAGGTTGTTTTAATTAGATAACTTCTCTATTGGGTTATTTGAATTAAAACTGAGACTTTATCCTATAGAATCTTGGGTGGAAAATAAAAGATTCACTGAGATTTTTTTTTTTTGACAATTCGATATGCCAATCCTAAAGTTTGGCCTACCGATGGGGCAAGTTCGGCCTGCCTATGCACGGAATAAAAATCATGTATTTTTGCACAAATTTCACCTGATATTGATCTAAATTTGATTCTGATTCGAATTTTTAAGACCTTATCTGATAAGGACTGACCCTAGACCCAACCTCTATAAATAGGGAGTGAGTTTCATAAGTTATTTAGATCAATTGAGAGATTAAGAGTAAAACTCTACTGGTGAGATTCTGAAGCTCCCTGAGAGCTCTTGTTCACAAATTACGAACACTAGCTTTGGGTTCTCTTAATTGGTTGGAAGGAGAGTCACCTTAAGGAAGAGCTGTATGTGTGAGCCCACACTCACTCCGATTGTGGATAGAGAATAGCAAAGAAGACCAATTGGTTAAGGCTCTTCTAGAATGTTACTTCTCTTCACGCATTACAGGAGTTCTTTGGCATTCAAAGGTTAGTAAGATTTGATTAATTTATGCATATGGCATGTCAAACTTGTGTTTCAAAAAATACTCTGATATAAAATTTTTAAAATTTCACTATGTACTATTTTCCAACAATTGGTATTAGAGCCATGGTTTTTACATAATTTTGACGAGTTTGTGATCATGCTATATGTATAAATTATATGATCTTAATCTCTCCTATGCTTGAATTTAATTTTATAGAGAGTTGGCACTCTAGGTTTCTATATATTTTATATGTTATCATGGATTATATGATGAATGTTTATTAATTAATTATGGTTGATTAAATTATTATTAATTATTAATTAATTAATTAATTTATACTGGTTATGGTTCCTTAGAAGTTAGAATGTGTATCTAGGTTTTTCATGTAATTAGTTGGCGGACTATCATCTTCGTCTAGGAATTATTATTTAATTTTTAATTTGTAAAAATTTTGTAATTAAATAATCATTCGAAGAAGACCGACCTAGAAGATAGATGATGGCGAACCTAGGTATCTCTTGAGTCTCTAATTTTATGTTTTTGAATTGTTAGAAATAAAATTGATGAATTGCATTTAAAATTGTATTTTTTTGAAAGGGTGATTTCTGTTCGGTCGGCATGCCGAATCCCAGTTCGGTAGGCTGATGGTCATAGATCAGCAGGCCAGACGTGAGGTTTGACTGGCCGTCAGCGGGGCAGAAATCAAGAGGTTCTAGCAGTAGGCCGAACTTCAAGTTTGGCAAGCCGATTAGTCATGGATTGGCAGGCCGATCTGTGAAGATCAACAGGCTAGTGGGTCATGACCAGTAGGCCGATCACACAGAGCAGCTTGCCGGCAGAAAGCTGGATATTTTTCCAAAAAAGGTGCAGTTTTTTGATGCAGTTTTAATTTTATTTTTGGGACAATTTTGAGAAACATTAAATATGGATTTGACTAGAAATATAGAGTATTCGATTCATATAGGATTAAAGACTTGAAGATGGGATTACATGAAGAAGGATACAACTTAGAGATTCAAGGATGAAGAATCGATAATATGTTTTGATTATTCTCTTGTAATCTTTGTTTTCTATTCTTTAGGATGGAACCATAATATTGCAGTTATTATTTTGCTTGTCTACATTATAATATGTTTTGCCATGTATATTGATGACATGTCATATAGAATAGGGAGTGCCGCTCATATTTAAAATTGTTCATGTATGTTTTTTAAAATAAAACCTTGATTTCAAAAGATTGAGTGGGAGAAGGTTTTCAAAGAGAGGACCTAAGGCCTCCATCGTTGGTCCATAGGAAGAACATGGTGGTCCCAACCCCTAAGAAGGGATTTCTATCATGTACCAGATTGAATCTCCAAGAAGATAAGGTATTTTAGCATGGTTTATGGTTGCACACCCCTAAGTGGTGATTATAAATCATGGATAAAATATTGAAACAATTGTTATACACTCATGTTAATTTTATTATTAACCTCCCCTAGGAGCTCTGTTAATAAAATTAATGGCCAAAGAAATGATCATTAATATATGCTAGATCATACGGGTCATGGATGGCATATATTAATCAGGAGGAGATCCGTGTTCCAAATTGAATTTGGCATGACTCCCCTAGAAGCTTGTTGAATTCTGAGTTGGGAATTATCATTGTAAGGTTATGATATTTTTAAGGTTTTGACACATGAACACATTTGTATGATTTTATATGATTGTGTTATCTTACTAAATTATTATAATGTGTTTGCTTATGTTCAGTATATGATTCTTTATTGTAGGTTAAAAATGTCTAAAAATGCTTTATCTTCGATACTTGACAAAAACCTATTAACTAGAGAGAATTATAATGATTGGAAACGAAACTTGGATAGCGTCCTTTCCTTTGAGAAACTAAAATTTGTGCTAACAACCCCTTGTCCTCCTAAGCCTACAGGAGGCTCAATTAATGAGCAATTCCAAGTGTATGATTGTTGAAAAGATGCAAATGATCAAGTCCGCTGCTATGTTATGGCCAGCATGAACAACGTGTTGCAGGCTCAACATGAGGATTATGAGACTGTTAAACAAATCTTGAATAATCTAGAAGACATGTTTGGAGGCCAAGCTATAACAAAGCAGCAAGGGGTGCTTGAAAAACTCTTAAACTGTAAGCAGAGGCTGAGGATATCTGTAAAGGAGCACATGGTGTTAGTCATGGGTTACCTTGCTGAGGCACAAACCAATGGAGCCGACATCGATGCTGAAACTCAGATGACTATGGTCTTTGAGACTCTATCAAAGGAATTTATTCCATTTAGAGATAATTTAATTTGAGCAATAGATGGGATATAACCTTAACAGAATTAATGAAACAATTACAGGAGTTCAAATCGCTGATCAGGAAGTCTCCTACGAGTAGCGAGGCCAATTTGGCGGTTGCTTCTAGTTCCAATCCTAACTCTGGGAATGGAAAGAAACAACAGGCCAAGAATAAAAAGTCTTCTATTCTTGCTAATAGCAAGTGCAAGAAGAAGAAGAAGAAGAAAAACCCAAAGAAGCTTAAGTGCTTCTTTTGCAGGAAGGTCGGGCACATAAAGAAGCATTGCAAGGACTTCCTTTCCAAAGAAGGTATGTGTGATCTTCTATATTTAGAAACTTGTTTGGTTGAGGAATCTAGTGACATTTGGGTCATAGATTCCAGTGCAACTAATCATGTTTGTGTTTCTTTCTAGGAGTTAAAAGAAACGAGAAGTCTGCTTCATGAAGACTTCACGCTTTGGATGAACGATGGATAATTGGTCTCAGCGGAAGCAGTGGGAGACGTCCATCTTCATTTTGATAATTATAGGAATTTAATTTATGCATCTTGTTTATTTAAAGACTCCTATTTGGTTTCTTTTAATAATAAAGTGGTGATTCATAAAAACAAATCTTTTATCTGTTCCAGATGGATATAAAATAATCTATTTTTTATCAAACCTAAGATATACTTACTGCTTAATGCTAAGATAAATGATAATAGCTCTAAAAGACTTAAAACTCCTCACTTCAATAAAACTTATCTTTGGCATTTATACCTTGGTCATATTAACCTGAATAGGATTCAAAGGTTGGTAAGGGATGGACCTTTAAGTCACTTAAAGGTGGAATTTATACCTCAATGTGAATCTTGTTTGGAGGGTAAAATGATCAAAAGACCATTCGGGTCTAAGGGCAATAGGGCCTAAGGGATTCTGGAACTTGTGCATAGTAATGTTTACGGACCGATGAACATCCGAGCATGAGGAGGGTATGAGTACTTTGTCACTTTTATTGACATTTACTCAAGGTATGGGTATGTATACTTGATGCACCACAAAAGCGAAACTTTTGAAAAGTTCAGGGAGTTTCAGGCTGAAGTGGAAAAGCAATTAGGTAGACCTATAAAAGCACTTCAATCTGATCGAGGTGGAGAATACCTTTCTAATGAGTTTCTGGGACACTTATTAGAGAATGGGATTTTATCTCATTTGATTGCGCTGGGCACTCCGCAGCAGAATGGCGTAGCGGAGAGAAGGAATAGAACTTTATTAGACATGGTAAGGTCCATGATGAGTAATTCATCATTACCTTTATCCTTTTGGGGATATGTACTACAAACCGTATGTAATCTTTTGAACAATATGCCTTCAAAATCAATTCTTAAAACTCTTCACGAGTTGTGGACTGGTAGGAAGACATCCTTAAACCATATTTGCATATGGGGATGTTCAGCTCATGTCCTGTTTAAGGACGCGAATAAGTTGGAAGCATGTTTGCAAGTTTGCATGTTTATAAGATATCTAAAAAGGACTAAAGGGGGTTATTTCTATAACCCAATAGAAAATAAAGTCATGGTTTCAACTAATGCAACTTTCCTTGAGGAGAGTTACATGGACGACTTTAAGCCTCGAAACCAAGTGGTGCTTGAGGAATTAAGGAATGATCCAATCACTCTGGAGGTTTCAAATGAAACCGTTCCGATCAATGTAGAAAAACTAAGCGAAGCTGAATAACAACCTAAGGGACTTCGGCGTAGTGGGAGGATTGGGCGTCAACCTAAAAGGTATATGTTCAATGGTGAGGCTTTCTTAGCTGAACCAGATGAACATTATAAGGATCCTTATACTTACGTAGAGGCTACGAAGGATGTTGATTCGAAACTCTAGACAGAGGCCATGAACATAGAGATGAAGTCTATGGAGACAAATCAGGTTTGGGAGCTTGTGGATCTTCCGGAAGAGGTAAAACCCATAGGGTGTAAGTGGATCTACAAGAGGAAAAGATGAGTGGATGGAAAGGTCAAAACCTTTAAGGCTAGACTAGTAGCTAAGGGTTATACTCAAAAGGAAGGAATTAATTATGAGAAAACCTTTTCACTTGTAGCCATGCCTAAGTCCATTTGGATTCTCTTGTCCACAACTGTCGCTCTCGACTACGAGATTTGGCAGATGGATGTCAAGACAGCTTTTCTTAATGGCTATCTTGATGAGTCCATTTATATGGAACAACCAGACGGGTTCAAGGCTAAGGGTCAAGAGGGTAAGGTTTGTAAGTTGCTAAAGTCAATTTATGGACTTAAGTAGGCTTTTGGTTCCTGGAACATAAGATTTGATTAGGTGATTAAGACTTATGGGTTCTCACAAAATGTGGATGAACCATGTGTTTACAAACACATTAAGGATGGAAAGGTGGTTTTTCTACTACTCTATGTAGATGATATTCTGCTAATTGGCAATGATGTTGGGGCGTTGTTATCGGTCAAATTATGGTTAACTAAGCAGTTTGATATGAAGGACTTGGGTGAGGCTAATTTTATTCTCAGTATCTAGATTTTTCGGGATAGGAAGAACAAGACGATAGCTTTGTCCCAGGCCGGCTACATAGATAAAATTCTCAAGAGGTTTACAATGCAAGATTCCAAAAAAGGTGGGCAACTATCAATGTCTGGAATTACTCTTTCTAAGAAAGTGTCTCCAAAGTTTGAGGAACACAGAGAATACATGAAAAAGGTACCTTGTGCTAGTCTCATGTATGCCATGCTTTGTACACGACCGAATATTTGTTATGCGGTCGGGATTGTAAGTTGATTTCAGGCGGATCTAGGACCAAACCATTGGATTACGGAAAAGCATATTTTCAAGTACCTAAAAAGGACTCGAGGGTATATGCTTGTGTATTTGAGTGAGGACTTGACTCCTCTAGGATATACTGACTCAGATTTTCAATCCTTTTGGATTCTAGAAAATCGACTTTGGGTTTTGTGTTTACTCTAGGTGGCGGTGCCATCAGTTGGAGAAGTGTGAAGCAAGATTGCATTTCAGATTCAATGATGGAGGCCAAATATGTGGTAGCTAGTGATGCTTCAAAAAAAACAGTGTGGCTTTGCAAGTTCCTTGGGGATCTTGAGGTAGTTCCTGGCATGGATAAGATGGTATCACTGTTCTGTGATAACAGTGCAGTGGTAGCTAATGCTAAAGAACCAAGATTTCACAAAAAGAGTAAGCATATTAATTAGAAGCATCATGTGATAAAGGACTTTGTCGAGGGCGAGCATGTCACAGTGTGCAAAATCGCATCAGAGGACAGTTTAGTTGATCCATTCATGAAGACACTTACTGGGAGAGTCTTCGAGAGGCATGTGGAAGCTATGGGGATGCGAGATTTGTCGTATTTACTCACTTAGTGCAAGTGGGAGATTGTTAGGCATGTATGCCCTAAGGAGTAAAAATATAATATGTTTTGAAGACATTTTTATTAATAAAGAATTTATTTATTATTTATATACCAAATCTTGTCCTCTTCAAGTTCATATTTTTTGAATGTATGTTAAGCAAACAATAGTCTGAGATTGTCGGCCTAAACCTTTAAGAATTGGGCATATGATGGACAGATGCAGAAGACATGATTCTTTAAGTGACGGTCTAAATCATTAGATCCACAATCAAGGGAATAAAGTTGGGCGCTTTATTCATGTAAAGATTGTTATGTTGTCTATATCCCTATTGGGAGATAGTTTGTCTTGGCCATCGGAGATGGACTCCGTGAATAGAAACATTGGCTTGTTGTCATAAGTGACAATGTGTTAAATCGAGACATAAAGTGAATTGATTTAGATTAATAATTCTGTCTTAGCAAATCGATTCACTTCAGACAATCATTTGTATTGTATCTTAATCTTGAGATGAATAGTGGGCCCGTTGTCTTGACTTGTGTCTTTTGATGTACTAAAGGGTGACACCTACATTTTAATAGTGGTATGCATGCCGGTACGTTGGAGGCATGACTCTTGATAGTGTAGACCTATTATTCATAGATATGGAATCCACAGCTCCTCTTTAGGAGTAATGATATCCTCTTATATGCTTTATCCTGTAATTGAAAAACTAGAGCGCTCAACCATTTGGATACATATATGTAACCGAATGGTATACTGTCTTCGGATCGGATAATTCTTGTCTGTTTATCAGTCGATCTAACTTTGGATAAATTAAATCAAGATAAACTTATAGAATTATTAGGAATCTATTTATTATCCTAGAAATTATCTAGATAAAGTTGTTTTAATTAGATAACTTCTCTATTGGGTTATTTGAATTAAAACTGAGACTTTATCCTATAGAATCTCGAGTGAAAAATAAAAGATTTGCTGAGATTTTTTTCCGACAGTTCGGCATTTCGATCCTAAAGTTTGGCCTACCGATGGGACAAGTTCGGCCTGCCTAGTAGGCAAATCAGCTTGTCTATGCGTGAAATAAAAATCACACGTTTTTACACAGATTTCATCTGATATTGATCCTAATTTGATTCTGATTCAAATTTTTGAGACCTTATCTGATAAGGACTAACCCTAGACCTAACCTCTATAAATAGGGAGTGAGTTTCATAAGTTATTTAGATCAATTGAGAGATTAAGAGTGAAACTCTACTCGTGAGATTCTGAAACTCCCTGAGAGCTCTTGTTCACATATCACAAACACTAGCTTTGGGTTCTCTCAATTGGTTGGAAGGAGAGTCACCTTGAGAAAGAGCTGTACGTGTGAGCCCACACTCACTCAGATTGTGGATAGAGAATGGCAAAGAAGACCAGTTGGTTGAGGCTCTTCTAGAACGTTACTTCTCTTCACGCATTATAGGAGTTCTTCGGCATTCAAAGGTTAGTAAGATTTGATTAATTTATACATATAGCATGTCAAACTTGTGTTTTGGAAAATACTTTGATATAAAATTTTTAAAATTCCA
Organism: Artocarpus hirsutus; assembly: GCA_946598075.1. Lineage (NCBI taxonomy): Eukaryota > Viridiplantae > Streptophyta > Magnoliopsida > Rosales > Moraceae > Artocarpus > Artocarpus hirsutus. Next base: position 35,600 of record CAMOHE010042744.1, on the reverse strand, counting down.
CTGCGTACTATTTTTTCAACAGTCTTGACATCGCCTTTAGGGGTGATTTATGAAAAAAATTTCATTCGCACGTCCCTCGCGTATGCTAATTGTGACTTCCTTTGTTCTCATGGCAGATTGAAAGGTGTTATTCATCCACTAATAGAATCATTTTTTTTAGTTGGGATCTGCTTGTATGCTGCATGAGGCACGGCTTCGTCCATGGGTTAGCAATTAAGCTTAAAAAAATCTGCAAGCTTCTTTTCTTTTTTGAGGAGTAGCTACCCAGATCCTAGCTCTCTGAATCCTCTGTCGATTAGTCAATCGTCCTTTTCTATAGTTATAGCTGTAAACATTCTTGCCTGAATTAGTACTCTGAGTGTCGATTATATTGAAACATTAGTTTAAGCATCGACATGCTTCTACATGTTGTTTAGCTGACCTAGGAAGTTAGTACCAAATGCAGCTTCCCGTGATTCGACATGTCGTGGTGGCTAGGCTTAGCGTTGGTCCTAAAGGTCGTCTAAAATCAAGCTTGCATGTTGATAACTTGGTTGTCGTTGTACTAAAAGTCGACACATATCATTTAACGTAATCTAACATAACATTTAATAAACATAACTTACTTAGACTGTGGCAAAGCAAGCACGTGACGACGTGGGGAAGGATGGCTGAAGACCCGGTCTGATACCAACTTTGACGACCCACCTATGTGGCCATCACTTAACTTGAACATAATCATAATTTCAGCAAACTTTAACATAAAGCATGCAAAATTACAAAGTAAAAATATTTTTTAAAAGAATTCTTGATGATAAAGAATTCGTAACATATAACCGTGAAAGAAATATTAATTATTTCTCAAAACTTAATTTCATAAAACTAACATAAATGAAATAATGACCATTTCGCAAAACTTACTTTCGGAAACCTGACATAATAACATTAATTTTGTAAAAGTGGTAACAACGTAATTATAATCATTATGTTTAAACGTAATCATAATTTTTAAAACTTAATCCTTTGCATACTTCACAATATCAATTTTCTTAAAACATAATCATAATAATTTCCTTGAAACATTTCCTTTGAACATACTAATAATTATTTTTAAAAACCACTTTCTTTAAAACATTTATTTATATAAATAAAACTATGTCAAAAGAATTTTAAATCAAATGATGGAATAAAATTATACTAAATGCTTTTTACAACATCCTTAAAACCATGATAATTTCCCAAAGCATAACCATATAAACTTTCGTATTAATAAATTCCTAAAACATATTCATAAAGTTCTTTCTTTTAAAACATTTTTCATAAATGTTTTTCATTAACATTTTGAATGCATTTTTCATAAAACAATTTTGAAACGTTTTCCTTAAAACGTCTTTTGTAAATCTTTTCTTGAAAACATAAAATGTTTTCATAGATAGTGAATGTAAAACAAAACATGCATAAATTCGTAAACTCATAATGTGGAAATATTATAAACTACGTAGTGGTATCTATACCCATCTCTACCATTCGTTCGCCGTTCACCATTGCCAGCAATGTCGCTGACAGGTTCTCTTACCTACAGTATGAACATACTTAAATGAGCTTTCGCTCCGTAAGTAGGAAATCAGTCTCACAAAACATAATTTAAAAATCATTTTAATAAAATAATTTGCATGAACATTTTATGCTGTCTTATCAACTCGTTTTATGCTTAATAATTTAAACCAAAACTTATCTCGTTACTTAACCTTTCTTATCTTATAAACATTTGTGTTCGTACTAGCTTCATTAATCATGAGATCTTTAACATGATGCTTCCCTTGTGAAAGACTTGAGACCATCGAACACCGAGGTCATACTTTAGATTTATTTGTGTACCTCACATCTAAGAGATCACAACTTTAACTTTACTTTTAGTACCTCACAACAAGGAGACTAGTACAACACTTTCTTTTTATCTTTATTTTACCTTCTTTTTAACCTTAGTGAGCATATTAAATGCTATCACATTATATGCAAACTCAATTACAAATCATAACTTATACTCTAAAACTTATTGCATAACAAATGCAACTTAAAACTTATAACTCAAGCCATAAAACTTTATGCATTAATAAAATACAAACATACTTTAAATATAATCATTGCAAATATATTGCAAATTCATACTACGTTCATCACTTTACATGATCATACCAACACACGACATGGCACATCATAATATAATATTTCAAATTATCATAACATAACAACACATCATATTATACACAGTGTAACAATTCACCGTTCATGCATTTTCATAATTTTTTATGAACACATTTAAAATATTTTATTTTAAAACTATTCACACTGTGGGTGAGATTCCTACTTACTTGGACTCTGAGCTAAGCGGGTCTAATTATACCTCGCTATATCTACAGTATGCGAAGCATCCTCTGTAGTGCTCCTTGAGCGACCATGAATGGCTAGGAATGCTTCCTAGAGATCATACATTGCTGGACATGTCATTTTGAACTCCGTTACTGCAATTTAAGTTGCCTCAATTTGCGTGCAATCAGTACCAGATGATTTTTAACAGAGTGGAATCAACTGGAATGGAGGTCACCATTGCATTCAAGGCATCGAAATGAGTCGAGAGGTAGTCTCAGATCATCGATTGGAGGTCTGAATCACAAAATCCCAAAGTCACCATTGATCGACTATTGACTGACCATTGATCGACTTTGACCGGCATTGACCAGTGTTGACCAGACTCCATTGGCAGCTGAGCTCAGGCCTACCCCCACTAATGCCTACCCCCACTAATTTGACCCTTTTGAGTCCAATGGCATTGTCAATTTCACCTAATTCTTCCTCTAACATAGCAGATCATGAAGTACAATGTCAGTAGAAATGGATGAGCTCCGATCTTGATTCTCCGACAATGGTGGACCAAAATTGGTCAAAAGGTTTTGCTACCCATCCTCCTCTAAGTGTTTTGCCCTCACCAATTTGGGTTAAAGTCATTGAATTTGAAGGAATCATGACCAACTACGGCGACAGCCGACAACATTCATGGAACTCCCATTGGTGGCGATTGTGGCATGCAATTGAGGATGGGGATAGGTTCCTCCTTCAATTCTAATCATTTTTCCTCAATCAATTTGAGGTAACGTGGTCAAAATTGCGAAGATCAACATCTCATGTGGCAGCGGTGATGGGTGTTCATCGGTCTCCATCTGGCGGCGATGGTTTAGCAAAATTGGAAGGGCAGATCAACTCGGTGTCGCCCTCAAACCTTTTGGTCTGGGAGGTGTCGATTACTATCGTTGGAGTTGGCAAAACCGACGGTGGAATAGTGGCGACAATGGTGGTAGATGGGTGAAGCAATCCAATGGTTGTTTAGCTGCCACTAAGGGTTGGTTTTGTTGCTCTCGTCATGATGGTCGCATAGGAACAAGAATCACGTCTATCGGACGTCAGACAACGAAAATATCTTGTCAAAAAGTTTAGGTTTCTTTGCCACTTTGGGCGGCGCATGCGGCTTCCTCCAATGGCGCATGCGACATCACACTGTTGGACTCAGCTCATCGAGAGCTTTCCGTTGGTGTAGGAGCTGTCGAAAACAAACGCCCAAATCTTGATTGAGATTTGAGGAGAGAGAGAGAAAGTAGAGAGAGAGGGCAAAATCTTCTTCTTCTTTTTTTCCCATTTTGCTGCCTTTTTCAAATATTTAAAGATGCTTTTGTTGGTCTTGAAAATCTATATTGTTTCATGGTCGAATTGATCACATTCTTAATCCATAACCTTGAAATTTTCGTATACATAACTATACACTTAACTGTACTCTTACTGAACTGATATCATATAGAAATTCCCACATAATCATGGTAAGTTGGAAAATTCCACTTTTATCACATAATCTCAATTTAAATCTTTTAAATTGAGAATCATATAATTGCCACCACTATGGCTCATACATGAAATTAATGAATCATAAACTTTTAGTTTAGTACATTAAAAATAACTATTTTAATGTACTGTCATAACATTTCAAGTACTTAACCAAGTAATTTTGGAAAAATCCCTAATTAATCACGTTTATTAATTTTTAGATTTTTCCCGATCGTTACACTTTTTTTATGCCCATATTTGTTATAACATATAATAAGCCTAATATATATTCATATATATAATCTTCCACTTATTTTCATACAGTTTATTTTTTATTTTTTTTATTTTTTTGTGCCAAATATATGCCATTTTTCAATTGTATTGCAATTTTTTTAACTAATTATAATGCACTTTTTTGTTTGGAAATTAAACTGTACTACTTTTTCATTAATGTATTTGATAGTTTTAGCTATAACAGTCTTCTATGTTTTCACCCAACACCTAAAATGTGGGGGGAAAAAAAAAACACACACACACACACAAAAGAGTCTAGCAAGAGGAGAATTAAAACCAAAAATCTAGCGAAATGTCTCCTTACTATAAAGTTTTTGCCCTCACTTTCTTCTACATTAACTTAATAAGCATAGGAATCTAAAAAAAAGACACAACCTTTTAACAAAACCACACAAATTTTTTTTAAAAAAAAGGTTAGAATTGTTGACTCAATTGACAATTCATGACTTTTTGGTGAGCAATATGAGTTTTGACTTGTATGAAAACTTGTTGACTAAAAAAAGTTTAAAAGGATAAAAATACTAGTTTTTAAAGTTTAGAAGGCAAGAAGATATATTTAATAAAGTTCGAGGAGCAAAAGTAAAATTTTATACACGAAATATCACAAAAGAGGCATTTTCCTTGATTTTAAAGTTCAAATGGCATTTTTGTTAACGTTTTAAAGTTTAAGAGGTGTAGATGTTAGTTTTCAAAATTCAAAGGACAAGGTAACAAATTAACCAAAATTCAAACGGTAAAAATAAAATTTCTCCTAAAACAAATGAGCTCACTAATATTTTAATAAATTCAAACACATCAAATAATTTTTTAAAAAAATCTAAAAACCAACAAAAAAAGAGATAAAATTGAAAGGGCCGTTGTCGATCCCATCTCAGTGGCTGGGGATTGCCTTGATAACCCCAGATGTTGACGGTTGGGTAGAGTCTCTTAGCGGTTGGGTTATCGCGGTCAGGAAGGTGGGAGCTTGTGGGCAGACATTGTGGGTTACATGATTCCACGAGACCTTATTGCAATTCTATCATAGCCTCTGCAAACCCCCACTCCCCTCGGCCATTTACCCACTCTACTCCCATGAAAGTGGAAACAATCGCCTCTTCCTTCCTTTTAACCTGCTTGGAAGAACACGTCATTGTGGCCTCGATAATTTTCCACAATTTTAGATTGAGGTAGAATAAACCACAAAAATAAAAAAACATGGCGCCTTCATCACTTAGGCTGAGTTCGTCGCTCTATCAAGAAGGTCCTTTGCTCCGACATTGGATCGTAGGGTCACGAGGTCTCAATCACAATAGACACTGTGGATTGTGAAACACAACAACTCCAACGAAGACATTGGATTGCAGTCAAGCCCCCCACCTTATCCAATTGTAACGCCCCTAAGTGGGGGTTAACAGTTTTTAATAAATAAAATAAAGATTCGAAAAAAAAAATAAAACTTCTTAACAATATGCCCGGGACTTAAATGAAAACTCTCAAACAAAATAAAAATATAAACAACAATTAAACCACAATTTAATGTAGCACCTTTAAATATAATAATGTAAAATTATCATCATCATCATTCCAACCCCTCAGTACATCTTAATACAGTCACAAAAAGTAACAAACGATGCTTACATTTCCATGAAGAACATTCTCAACAAATGATACAATTCCATCGTAATAGAGCTATATAGCTTCTTCAACTATGTATCTTGTCACCACCTCACACATTGTGAGTCTTGAAAAGATGAAAATATGAGGGAATGAGCACACAACATGCTCAGTAGGAAAAACCATTACTCTGCTATAGGTTTTTATCCTTACCACATTAAAACATGCATGGTTAGTTAGTTCTCATCATTATTCATCAATTTTATCATGTTCAATTCTAGTGGATATCTTATGATCATTCTTACCAAGTTCCATGCATATACATATACATATTAATTTAGGATCAATTATGCTTATCTGTATTCACCGTGCAATAGAATATTATATCACTCAACTCAATGAAACCCAAATGAACACGCTTGATCACCCTCCAAACATTTTAAGGGTGTTCCGGTAAGGGGACATCAAGCCCCGAGTCCTCACCAAGTCAATTCCTGTACAGTATATTCTGGGACTTTCGACCCAAGGGAGCGTCATCACCTCCCCCTATTTTACCTTTTAAGGTATTCGTACCCAAGGACGTAACCGCTGCCCTCTTCATGCCTCACCATTCCTCTATAATCAATCATATTTATAGAGTTAGTAGTTCTAACCATGCTTCTCAATTTACAACAATATATGTTAAATCAATTTATTCCTCTCTATATAATACAAGACGAGTTCATGTCATTGTCTCATATATGATACTCATATAATAATAGTTCAACATATATATATATATATATATCTTGCAATAAAACAATCAATTTTGATTGTATAAAAACCTCACAAAAGATAAGTAACAGAATCCCTACCTCTTCGCGAATTATCCTGCTGATAACTTCCAGCTCACAATAACAAGCTCACCACGTAAGCTCCAAGTACTCCATCATCCTACGACATATAAAATAACCATACTTTAACTAAAATTTATAATCCCTAATCATACCAATCTATCATCTATTCTTATTAGTGTGCCATAATTATTTATATGAAATCCTTGGAACATTTTGTAACATAAAGCGATGAAAACATATGAATTTGGATTATCCGATTGGTCTGCCAATTAAGTTTGGCCTACTGTCTGAGACAAACCCTAGAAAACTATAGTTTTCTGTTTTTAAAGATTTTGAGCTTCAAAGCTCAGTCCGACCTGTTTTAACAAATCCTAGAATATGAAGTATACATAGAAACCATAAATTATCATCCTAATAAAACACGTAAATCTTTTTCCTCAAATTTTTATGCGTAAAACATGTTTAAAATTCTCAAACATTGACTTCTACAAAACTTTACAAAAATATGATATTAATAGGAAATTCTTCAAACTCAAAACAAACACAATTCAATTTTTCATGTATATAAAAGCATAATCCTAGATCATGAAATAAAAAACAATTACATAATCTAAACATAGTAACTTGGAATAAAGGGAAGGCGAAGAAGAATTTGGGTTTTTGATTAGAAACTCTACTTTGTTTCCTTGAGAAATTGTTATTAGGCTTGACTCTTTACTTGAGAAAAGAGATCCTAAGTTAAGATGGAACTTTTTGATCAAATTAAGAAGGTGAAGGAGAGAGACAAAATAGAAAGAGGGAGAGAAAGGGTGAGTGGTGTGAAATATGGGAGAAAATGAGTTGTCCAATATGTTTAGGAGTTGGTGGCTTTGGGTATATAAGTGAATAGTCTTATTGGGAGACTTAGAAAAAGAAAGAAAAGAAAGGGGATAAGGCCTTTGTGGGGAACCAAGGCATGTGACTTGTTTGATTCAAGTCTTATCTTCTCTTTATTTGTTTATTTATTTTCTTTTTAACCATTACACGAGAAAGACAACAAAAGAGGGTGCCCCATGGCATTTTAGTAAATATACTAAATAAGTATATGAAATTTTAGAAAATTCTAAAAATAAGTAGAAATAAATATTGTGAAATAGATTTTAAATGAAATAAATTTTTAATTGGCACACTAATAATTGATTTAATTACCATAATACCTGTTAGGAAAATAACAGATGTCACAGCTCACCCCCTTAAAGAAATTTCGTCCTCAAAATTTCAAATCTAACTATACTAGTAAAAATTACAATTCTGTAATGATTCCGCTTTCAACTCTACACCCTCTATGTTATTTTATCTCCAAATATGGGTCACCATGTTTCTATTCATTGGCTTGGGACATCAATTATACTCTAAATATCAAATCCCTCACAAGAGTATTTCTAATTGGCTCCAACTTATAACACCGTATAATAGTTTAGGAATCTAATTAGAGAAACACACATATTGATCACACCAATTTTTTAGTCCTTCACTATCCATGGATGTGATTTACAATTACACTAAGGAGATTGCCAAAGAAATTCTATATACTTTGTTTTTGGGTTCCTTTTCCTTTCTGAGTAAAGAAAAGTTAAGAATGGTTGATTTCATATTCCAACTAATAAACTAATACATAATCATGAAACATAGGACACAAACACTTCTATTTCATACCATGCATTAAACTTATACATAGAGATATTAGATGGAATCTCGTAGTTATAAGCAAACTCAACATATTCTTTATTAAACAGTTACCCTCATGACACAAATGTTCAAACCAAATATCGTATTCATATTTCCTACGGAATATCCCCACAATTGACTTTGGTACTTCCATAAAACATTAACAAAATACTACACATTACAAACATGATACGGACACATTTCGATAGTAGAAGGTACTCCGTATATCTAGCTACCCATATCATGTATGCTTAAAGGAAACCACAACATTAATAAACAGAAGATCGAACCTTAAATAAGATGCATTTCGAAAGCATCAAGTACTTCATATCATCAGCCATCCTAGCATTAGAGTTAATGAATCTAAGGTTTTAACAACAACATACCATGAGAAACACAGAGTGTGGGGAAAGCAGTTATTCATAACACATGAAACACGGACATATACATCATAGGTAAAACCAAAAGATTACAGACTAAGATTCAAATCAAATGGCCGCTTTTGGCTTTCTTTCTCCCATTTAAGCTTGGACGTTGCAATGTCAGACTCCAGATTAATGATTTGCATCTTATCTAACAATTCCTCAATAGTTGAAGCAGTAACAAAGATTTTTCTACCCGATTCCACAATAAAGTTTTCCTCCATAGCGTAATCTAAAAATTTCAAAAGACCATCATAAAAACCATTTACATTTAAAAGTCCCAAAGGTTTGGAATGAAAGCCTAATAAATTCCTACTAGCAACCACGAATATTACCTCAAGGATGCCTAGACTACCAGGTAATGCTATAAAAGCATCAGAATTATCAATCATGACTTTATGATTTTCAAGGGTGTCTAAAACTCTGTTCTCTCTACCTTTTTCTTTTCTACAAAGGTTCCCTTCAGCTAAGAGTTGAGGAATAATTCCTAGGACTTTGACACCACCAGACTTAGCTGTTATTGCTACATTTCCCATTAATCCTTAATGAAACCCCCCCCCATAGGTCAAATTAATCTTCTTGCATGCTAGGAATTGCCCTAAGTGTCTTACAGCTTCTAGATAAATTTTATCTTTTTCCAAGGCTGGAACCACAAAAGACACAAACATTCTTTATTTCCTAAGTAGACTGGAAGGTAGACATATTTGATTTATACGATTGGTTGCTTGTGTCTACTCTGTTTAGACTCAAGGTTCTACTTGAGATTTTAAGGATGAGGAATATGTAAAAGGACTAAAAGACAGATGAGTAGGTAATAAAAAGATAATCCAAAAATTTAAATAAAATATTGTACAAGTAAAAAAGTAAGAAAAAGCGATTAACGGTTATGAAAAGTCTGATATTCTTTTTGAAAAAAATTTTAGACACGTATTGCATAACTTTTGACAAATGTATATCGAATCTAGAAAATCAATATAAACAACAAACTACTGTAGAACTTTTGAAATTTAAGACAAATCTTAAAATATCTAAATAAGTTTCAAAATTTAAACATGTTACAGTAACGCATGTGATGTGTCTAACAGGATAATATGTTTTATTATATATATTTATATTAAAGAATACCATAAATTAAATAAAATACTAACACTTACTGTATCGATCTAATAATCACAATTATTTCAAACGCAAAGACAAATGTTCTAAGTAAAAGAAAGACAAAGACTATTGAACATCAAATGAAATGATTTCAAACAAGCAAAGACTAAACAACCTGTATAGAGCAATGACTTATTTTCCATCTAGTTTTCTTATGGCTTTGCAAACATGATCTACAAATACTAGATTCCAAAGACGTTGTCTTTTTGCATCGAATTTAGGCCAAAGTTTAAAAATAGCTCTTTGAACATATCCACTAAGGTGACCATAAAGAGAATGATGGATGTTATCCAAGTTCTCCTTTGAAAGTCCATCCTTGCAAAACCTTATTTTATCCTCTCTATCGTAGACATATAACTAGGTGAATTATATTTATTGTTACAATTTTGTCTTCCATATTTGCTACAAGTTACCGCGATAGCACGAGCTCTTCTTTTCATCGCACTACGATTGGTACCCGTTCCTGGTAACCCGACATCTTGACTGAAGTCACTACGACAGATCTTCCCCTTTAACAACATTCTCAAATCATAAGAGATGCCAAAACGCATAAGAATCCACAACCGAGTGATCCTAGCCTTGTATTTCTTTCTACGAATCTTTTAAGAGAGTGGTGGAAAATACTTTCTCAAGTGTTGGTAGTTTGGGTCCATAATGAGATGAAAGAAGAGTAAATAGAAAGGAAAAATTAAGACAATAAGTTATAGAATTCAAAAATTCCTTCTTCTTTTAGAGAGAAAGAAAAAGTTCTAGAGAGAAAGAAGAAGTTCTACAATTTAGAGAGAGAAAGAATATGATTTGCGATTTAGGAGAGAGTAACAAATTAAGAGAGAGGGTGAGCTTGAAAAAATAAGCTCTTATGCACAGTAGACGTATATGTAAACAATAATTAAACTACTGTAGATGACACGTATAGAGGCCACGTGAGAGAGATAGTGTGAGTCAAACTGATTTAAGATTTAGACTAGGCCCAAATGTTCTAAGCTAAAATAGGTCAGGTTGTTTCAGGTCTTAACACATTTAGAACAAGTTAAATAATAAGCATAAAATTAAAAACCAATTTATACAGATCTTAAGCCCATTTCAAAGTCCACCAAAAATAAAAATAACTATGAACAACTAGTCTAATTTCACGACAATCAGGGATTTTTTTGAATGGTATTCAAATCATCCATAACAACATAATCCTCTAGTAACTCAAATAATTTGTTTTAATCAAAGCCTTATTGAACAATGCATACACTCATATGTTATCCTTAATACTCAACATCTATCAATGGATTCATCATCACTACTACCAAGGGTTTAGAATGTAACTAGTCTTAAAATCAATATATTTTCTGTCTTCTAACATAAACCACATCAAAGAGCAAAGACCATTAGCATTATTACTTAAGGACATCTACTATTTTTACAATCCCACTTATACAATCTTTATTTTTCTCATATAACAAAACCTCAAGTGACTAAAAGATTCACATTTAAGCAACTAAAGATTAAACCTTTTATTATAAAGATCCAAAATCATCACCGGTGCCCTAAATATTATGATTTACTTAATGAAACTTCTTTTGGTTATTTTCATACTATATTTATTCATAAATATCATTGACTCCACTTAAACACAATGTACGCAACAAAATATTCCAACCATGAAATTCAAGCATTCTTTGCTTTTACATAATCTTAATAGACCAAAAGACTAACATTTATCCTGCTCAATATTCAATACCATGAATTCCTAACTTATCTCATATTGCTCAAGTAAATGGAATCTCTAAGAAAATTTACTGAGACTTAAGCACTCTATCAAGTATACGCATAATCACTACATATATTTAAATCAATCATGAAAAATTTAACACATCTATGTCAAACTTTGAAATCAAAAAATCAAACCTTATATTTTTCATTATTTTTTACAAGATAAAAGACCCTTACATCCTCGTAGCTATACAAATTTCTCATCATTTTATACGAATTAGAAATGCTTATAGATCCTAACATTATATGAATCTCCCACAAGCATTCTACATATAAACACATTTCTTACAATTATTATTCTTATATAATCATTAATACTTTCATTCTGTATAATCATCGTAGTCACATAACCGTTAATATTTTCATTCTAGGGCCTTTCTATGTTACATCCTCCTAGACTATATAAATCAAACTGAATGTTCATTTTGATGATAATATTGAAATTCAACTTCAAAATCATCTCGAGAACAGATTTTTAAAGTGGTGCCACACTACTTAGGTTAATTGAACCTAAGCTTTGATACCAAAAATTCTATAACGCCCCTAAATAGGGGTTAAAAGTTTTTAATAAATAAAATAATGATTAAAAAATAAAATAAAAACTTTACAACAAATATGCTCGAGACTGAAATGAAAACTCTCAAAACAAAATAAAAATATAAACAACAATTAAACTATAGTTTAATGTAGCACCTTTAAATATAATAATGTAAAATTGTCATCATCATCATTCTAACCCTCAATACATCTTAGACTCTAATACTAAAAATTTTGTAATGCCCCTAAATGGGGATTAACAGTTTTTAATAAATAAAATAAAGATTAGAAAAAAAAAATAAAACTTCACAACAAATATACCAGAGATTGAAATGAAAACTCTCAAAACAAAATAAAAATATAAACAACAATTGAACCACAGTTTAATGTAACACCTTTAAATATAATAATGTAAAACTAGCATCATCATCATTCTAACCCTTAGTACATCTTAATAGATTCACAGAAAATAACAAACGATGCTTACATTTCTATGAAGAACATTTTCAACAAATGATACAATTCCATCGTAATATAGCTATATAGCTTCTTTAACTATGTATCTTGTCACCACCTCATACATTGTGAGTCTTGAAAAAATGAAAACATGAGGGAATGAGCGACAACATGCTCAGTAGAAAAAACCATTACTCACCTTTAAGTTTTTATCCTTACCACATTAAAACTTGCATGGTTAGTTAGTTCTAATCATTATTCATCAATTTTATCATAATCAATTTCAATGGATATCTTATGATTATTCTTACCAAGTTCCATACATATATATACATATTAATTTAGGATTCAATTATGCTCATCTGTAGTATCCACCGTGTAATAGAATATTATATCACTCAACTCAACAAAACTCAAATGGACGTGCTTGATTACCCTCCAAACATTCCAAAGGTGTTCCGGTGAGGGAAAATCAAGCTCCGAGCCCTCACAAAGTCGATTTCTATATAGTATGTTTTATGACTTTCGACTCAAAGGAGCGTCATCACCTCCCCATATTTTACCTTTTAAGGTATTTGTGTCCAAGGACGTAACCGCCGCCTTCTTCATATCTCACTATTCTTCTATAATCAATCATTATTTATAGAGTTAGTTTTTCTAACCATGTTTTTCAATTTACAACAATATATGTCAAATCAATTTATTCCTCACTGTATAATACAGGACGAGTTCATGTCATTGTCTCATATATGATACCCGTGTAATAGCAATTCAACATATATATATCTTGTAATAAAATAATCAATTTTTAATTACATAAAAACCTCACAAAAGATAAGTAATAAAATCCCTAGCTTTTCATGAATTACCCTGTTGATAACTTTTAACTCACAATAATAAGCTCACCATGTAAGCTACAAGTACTCCATCATCCTATGATATATAAAATAATCATACTTTAACTAAAATTCTTAATCCCTAATCATATCAATTTATCATTTATTCTTATTAGTGTGCCATAATCATTTATATGAAATCTTTGAAACATTTCATAACATAAAGTGATAAAAACATATGAATTTAAATTATTCGATCGGCCTGTCGATTAAGCTCGACCTATTGCCTGAGACAGAACTAAAAAACTTCAGTTTTTTGTTTTTAAAAATTTTGAGTTTTAAAACTCAATCCGACCTGTTTTAACAAATCCTAGAACATAAAAAATACACAAAAGTCGTAGATTATCATGCTAATAAAACACGTATATCTTTTTCCCTAAATTTTTATACGTAAAACATGTTTAAAAATTTTCAAATATTGACTTTTACATAACTTTACAAAAATACAATCTAAATAAAAAATTATTCAGACTCAAAACAAACACAATTCAATTTGCATATATATAAAAATACAAACCTAGATCACGAAATGAAAAACAATTACATAATATAAACATAGAAACTTGAAATAAAAAAAAAGCAGAGAAGAATTTAAGTTTTTGGTTAAAAACTCTGTTTTGTTTTCTTAAAAGATGGTTATTATGCTTGACTCTTTGCTAAAGAAATCCTAAGTGGAGATGAACCTTTTTTTATCAAAGTGAGAATGTAAAAAAGAGAGACGAAATAAAAAGGAGGGAAAGGATTAATGGTGTGAAATATAAGAGAAAATAAGTTGCCCGATATGTTTTAAAAGTTAATAGCTTTATATATATAAGTAAATAGTCTTATTAAGAGACTCAAAAATAAAAAAATAAAAAAAATAAGGCTTTTGTTAGGAACTGATTTAAGTTTTATCTTCTCTTCATTTGTTTATTTATTTATTTTTTAACAATTACACAAGAAAGACAATAAAAAAAATCTATTATGACATTTTAATAAATATGTTAAATAAGTATAAAAATTTTTAAAAAATTTTAAAAATAAATAAAAATAAATATTATAAAATAAATTTTAAATAAAATAAATTTTTAATTGACACTAATAATTAATTTAATTATCATAATACCCATTAAAAAAATAACAAAAATAACAAGATCACACCAACCCACCCGTTACTTTCAACCGTCAAGCCTATATCGTGAGTCAACAATAAGTCCCCCCTTCTCCACCCACCACCCTCTCCGTTGGAAGCCGAAAGATCGTCAAAGTTAAAGGGGGTCCCTCTAGTTTTGTTTTTGTTTCATTGTCTTTTCATTTTTTTCTTTATTTATTTTTTGTTTTTGAAAGTTACTACTACATATATATATATATATATGGTTGTGCTTATTTTTATGTGGGGTAACAATTAAATCAAGGTTAAAAAAAAAAAAACCTGAATACCCTTTTAAGAGGTCTTCTTATAGTTATTTCCAATAAAATATTTATATTTTAAAGTACAACACATCTATACTTCCACATGTTAAGACCTTTATTAAACCAAAGCTTAATTTTAATAAATTTCTTAAGGCGAATGAAAGCAATTTTACACCAAACACAATATTTTCACTATTTGATTAACTTTTTCACAGGAAGATACGAGAAAAGTAGTTATGTATCATACACTTGAAATTTTTTACCACAAACAGTTATGAAATAGACCATTAAAAAATTTTACAAAGTTTGACAGTCTATACCACTTTTTTTATTATAAAAAATATAAAACTTACACCTATTATAATAACAATAAAAAAACTACAACATACAACTACCTGTTATAAAAACTGTTTTAACCAACAAATCTAACTATTTACCAAACACCCTATTAATCTAATGAGTAAAACAAACATACCTCATGACCACAAAAAAAATACATTATCCACCTTAAATATTTCGTATTTTTAAGGATTAAAAAGCATTTGACAATTTTTAGTTTTAGATGCACCGGTTTCTCTTTTTATCTTTTTCCGTGTAAAATCAATTCACATTCAAGAATTCGTTTAGGTTACAATTTCAAACCACAATTTTAAAACTTTCATCTCAAGAAAAGAGTTCCAACCCTCCATGTATCTTCAAGAGCCTTTCAAGCCTTGTCACGGTGAAAATACTAGACTTGAGTACAATCGAAAAAAAAATATATATATATATATATATACACACACACACGACCGAAAAGAATAATCCACTTTCAAAAAAGAGTATCAAAAACTAAATGTATAAATGTCGTCATTCAAAATACAACGTACAAAAGTTTAACGTGATCTTTTTATGGCACAAAGGTTTATTTTTCTACAGGCAATACGATCTCGTACTATTCTATGCTGGTTACAGAGTCTGTACCTAACCCCCCCATCAGTAAGGAAAAAAAAAAGTCTACCCTCATTATTTTCTGAAAGGAGTAAGCACCCTTCTGCATATATGAGAAAAATATATTACTTTCTAAAACCAGTTTTAGTTCTGTAAAATATTTTTCCTTTCATGAATTAACACAGTTCCAAAAAAATGCATACATTTGGGACCCATATCTCATATACAATCTAACCATAAATCTTGTAAGATAGATCGATACTTGCAGAAGTACCCAAGCAAAGAAAAATCATGACTGCCCTCACACAGCTTAAATCGAAACATTTGAGATTAACGAAACGCCATGTTACTACACAAAACTACTACAAAATAAAAATGATTGACTAAAGAAAATATATCGAAATAGAATATTCCACGATCCATGAGTGCAGGAAAAACAACATTACAAATACTGCTTAAAGCCCGCTAAGATCCAAGTTAGGGTCATTTAAGCTTGTATTTTACATAAAAAAATGTCAGGTTTCATTCATGATAAAGAATCGGGCACAGTACTGAAAAAGAATACTGCTACAAGTAATTTGTGAAAACCAGAAATAAATGAAAATGAATATAGATATAAATATATGTCAAATCTAGTAGTTGCTAAGAAAGAAGAGGATCCATAAACCATTAGACCTGCGAACACACGAGGTAGATCCAAAATAGAAAAGATCAAAGATTGGATCCGGTAGTGCAGAGCTCCCTTCAATCCAAAGAAAGATCAAACTAGAGGGCTCGTAGAGCTCCTGAGGTATGCAAGCCACAAGCCTATCATCTAATCTTCCATAAAGAGATAGGACTGTGGGATCCATAACCCGGCAGCACAATCCACCCAGAAAGATCCTCTTTTGGACTTCAAGGAGCTCTACTTCTCCAGCACCCTATCAGCTTCAACATTCCCTCGTTATTAAAAAATTCTACCAACAAATCAAAATTATCATCAAACATGTAAAAAAGTAGAAATTAATGACATTACCCAAGCACCGACTATAAGCTTTCAATCACAACCCTAACGACTAGAGTTTTAAAAAAAAGTTGAAAAAAGCAGTACCCTATAGAACGAAGGACTTTCGACTACCCTAAAAATAAAAGAAAGTAAAACATGAAAGAATAAAGAACTAGATTAAAAAAATATCCGTCCAGTTCATCATCTGAAACAGTTCCAGCTACTATATGCGGAGAAAGTACCCTAGCTACGATGAAATCAATTATGGATATTATTATACAAGCATGTATAACACAACTAACCCCAGGACAAAGGACTTCCGAAGAGTAAAGCTTGGTAAAGCTTAGATCTACTTTACAAAACTAAACAACAAATTAGACATAATCATGCATCTTATCTTATAGATCGAGTAGGAGAACAAGACTTACAGAAGAGCTAAGAAAAAGTTAATAAAGATTTAGGCTTTTACAAGAAGAATATCATCACAAAATCTACGCTCATGAAACACCTTTTGGAATACGCTACTCGAACCAACCCCTTCGAAACCCTACCCATCTCAGACCTTAACCCTTCAAAGTCGCGGAGCCACAACCACTCGTTTTCTTGTGACCTTTCAAAGCCACTAAAGATATAATCATAATTGTTTTGATATAAAACTGAAGTTGATAGGGGGGCCCATTTAGTGGTGGTTGTCGGTGATGAATGATGATGTAGGTTGGCAGGGGCCTGTTTTCTAGCCCCCATCAAGGAAAAAAATGCAAGAAATAAATAAAAGAAAGAAAAGGAAAAGTCTTGGGAACCGGCTCTACTTAAGATTCCCTGCTAATCACGTGCCTTGTTACCCACGATATGTTACAAGAGTCATTCATCTATCGCTGTTTTGACTGCACACTTCATTGATACAAGAGCCTTGACAGTAGCATCTACGTACTGATAGATCTACTCTGTTCGAGATTTTAATTTTTATTTGACTTAAGATACTAACATAAGGAAAAAAAATAATAATAAACAAAATTATGTTTTATTTTTATCTTCTTTAATCGTATTACCATCTATAGGATAATGATCAATTAAACACCCTAAACCGCAGGACACTAACATTTTTCATTAAAAAATGTAATACCATCAGTGCGTTTGTGTAACTTTTTACTCGTTTAAATGAAACATCTAATGTTATATGTTTTAGATTATATTTGTTATCAAGATATTATTGAAAATAAGTTAAAATTAACATTTAAAGCTACAAGTACTATAACATATAAAAATTTTATACTATAAAATATTTTTACTTTATAATTATAATTGTACTTACGTGATCGTTATTTAACTATATAATCGTATTTTTAAACTTAAATTTATTGTAATGCACTGCATTTGTGAAACTATTTTTTTTCTTTTTTTAACTTTCAATATCAATTACTTAAATTAATTTCTTTAAAACAATTGCTTAATTAAGATAAACCTTTTAAAAGCATTTTTAAAACTAATTATTACTATAATTATCTTATTTAAACTTTTAATATAAGAATGTTATGATTTACTAGTCTTAAATAATTTAAATTGACACTTTAAAATTACAATTCATGTTTCTAAATCATACTTTCGTAAAACTATACATACGTACATATTCATCTTAAAACTATTACCGAAGATTTTTTTTAAGCATTATCCACACCCATCCCTATTACCTGTGAGCCACTCACCACCGTCTATCACCAGTTGCTAACAAATTACTTATCTACAACATAAACATATCTGAATAAGTTTTCGCTCAACAAGTAGAAGACATATTCTCACAAAAAAAGCTTAAAACATTTTACCAAAACATGCATGAGCTGATTATACTTTATTATGAACAAGTTCTATATATCTAACTTGTCTTACTTAATGGGACCCTACGTGTGCGCGTACCAGTTTTGCACGATCATTGAGATGGATGATAAAACTATGAATGAAAATTATATTATATTATATTAAGCTATATTATATTATACTATTAAGGCAAACCGTGTATTCAAGTAGGAAAATTTAAAAAAAAAAAGTTATGCATATATTAGATATATACATATGTACGACAATGCCGTGAAGGAAACAAAGAAAAAAAAAGAAAGGCAATTTTTTTATTTTTTATTTTTGCTGTGAAGGAAAAGGAAAAGAAAAAAAGAATCCCACTTTACATAAGACTAGGGTTACTTATGCCTATAATCATATAGCTCCATGCAAACATGTTATTTTTATATCTTTTTCTTGCTTCCATTTTTTCTCCTATTCTTTTATATATTTATGCTCTATTTTCTTCCCTAATCCTCATGCACTATTAGTTGGAATTTTGTTTTCTTCAAGATTTTCTCTCTCAAAGATTTCAAAAATACATGGTATTAATTTATTTTTGTGTATGATGTTTTAGTTTTATCAATGGATACAATTAGAATTATAATTGTTTGGTGTGATTAGGGTTTAGAATTTAGACTATGTTAAGAATGTTCTAGATTTTTGGTTATCAAGTACAATTGCTGACAATGTTTTAATTTAAATGATTTTATTTTGTTATGATTTTTAAATATGACATGTATATATATATTAAGAATGTTTGGAATTCTTTTTATAAATTGTCGTTTAATATATTTTTATTGTTAGGAGCTTTAAAGCAAACACTGCTCGTGAAATTTTATTTGATGGTAGATTTTTATTTGTGTTTTATAGAGTCCATTTTATGGGATAAAAAGCATATTTTGATTCTATAAAAAATTAAAAATCATTGTTGATATGTTAGATAAGTGTCTATAAATTTTTAACTTCATATCTTTCTTACGTTTTAAGATAAAATTCGGTGATTGCCAAGTACTCAGTGATTATAAATATTCATGAGATAATAATCAGACTTTTAAATATGTTTTACATGATTTATTATTTTTTAAAAGTTTTTATATGTTTAGAATATCATATAAAAAATTCAAAAGCATATCATGCATATTCAATTTTATAAAAATATTTGAATGAAAAGTGTTCCCTGTTTAGCATGTCTAATGTCAATATTTACTTTGAATTCAAACGTGTATTTTGAATCATTCTGAATTTATTTGGAGCTGAATTTTGGATATGTTATGATCTTATGTATATATTATGTGTAGCAATTTTTGTAATTTATTTTATTGCATAAATAATTTAATGCATAATTTTTAATTAGGGCTGCTCACTGTCCAAGCTTTGCTGGTAGATTTTGTAGTATTGATTATGTAATTTATTTAAATTACCAAATGAAATTTTTATGGCTAAATACAAATCTAAGAGTTATATATATGTGTTAATTATATTCTTGTAAATTTTCATGCTCTAATTGAATGTCAATCAAAAGATACAAAATGATGAATCCTTAAAGGTCAGTCAGTTTTTGTGGTTGAAAGATTTACTTAAATGTCTTAAAAAATAAAAAAAGGTATTTTGGATTAATATTTTCAAGAAAAGAAAACTTGAATGATGTTTTTATATGTTAACTATACTATGGAATAAGTTTTAGAGTTTATTCATGCTTATGAGTTGAGATCAATTTTTCTAAGTGATTAAAGATCAAGTTTTTTGTATTTATGTTTATTGAATCTAAGTGTATGTTTATGACTCAAAAATGAAATGTTTCATTAAGAATAATGTATAATGATGTAATATGATATTAAATGATATCATAAACATGAATATTAATTTCATGTATTATATGAATGATTGACATGAACACTCCAAAAAATAAGCACACAAAGAATTGCGACTATGCACCTAATTTAAGGTCTAGAAAATAAAGCAAGTCAAGTAAGTACATTCTCAGCTATAATATGATCAAATTTATAAAAATGTTAAGCAATGTTTTATAAGCAAAGTTTTGTAATTTAAGGTTCTTATTTCAAGACCTTTTACGATGAATTTTCCTAAGGATTTTTTTATATTTATGCTTTTATGGTTTATGACAAGATTTCAAAGAAAGCTTATATATATATATATATATGTATGTATGTATGTATGTATGTATGTATCAGTTAATTAAGTATCGCACACCCTGTATTTATGTTTATTATGTCCTATAAGGTTTGGACTTATTATGTTTGGTTTGAGACTAGCTACCTCACTCTTCTGATGTTGGCGTGCCTACGATGTTACTGGTACAACGCTTGGAGCTCAAAGATAAAATGAATAACGTTTTAATACGAAAGTTTAAATGAAAATTTTGTTATATATATAAACATGTGCCTTATGCACTGTTATATTTATGATTATGATCTTATGTTATGTTTTTATAAAAGTTCATTTTTTATGTTGTGAGATAGAAAAGTGTACTTACTAAGCTTATGCGTACTTTATTTTATATCATATTACAGACAAAGGTAAAAGGCATATGGAATAGGTGAAGGATGGAGACGGGCATGTGTGCAAAAAGCGTTGGATTGGGAACAGAATCACGCCATAAAAAGAATTAATTACCGTAGCAATGATTTTATTGTTAATGTTATCTTCTACATTGATGTTGATTGAAGAGTTGATTATAATCCTATGACTTTTGAATGTTTTGAGATTGTTTAATATTTCCTTAATTATGGTTTCTTGATGACTATGTCAAGTTGCTTTTATTTTGATATAATTAAACTATTTGGACATATAAGTATTTTTTTCTGGAGAGTTTTAAACATTATTTGAAGTTTTATGTATGTCTATAATTTAACAAATGATTGCATTTATAAACTAACTATTTCTATAGGATAACAATTAGCCAAACACTATAGGTGTCCCATGAGCTAACCGAGGTAAAAGAAGTAAATTCGGTATAATAGTTTTTTTTTTAAATGCATGTTTTCCTAGGTATTTTATTTACATTGTTTATCTTTAAATAATGATTTCAACAGTTAAAGTAATAATTATTGTGACATTTATAAGAGAGCGTTACAGCTATGGAATCAGAGAGGGTTTTCGTTTCTAATACACATTACTACACGTTAGTTTGAAGTTCTCCAAGTAAGTATGTTTAATTTAAATAAATTTTTATGTAAGTTTAACAATAAGTATAAAGTTCAACTTTAAGGTAATTAATGCTTTAGTGTATAATTTTAGTAATGAAATCATGTCTTATTCATAAAATTGAAAGTTCATTCCTAAACTTATAATCCTTCTAGGAAATCAAAGTTGAAGAGAAATTAGCTCCAACAAAGTCATCTTATGAATAACTTGAATACTCAAAAGTTATCCTAGAGAAACAGCAACAACAACCATAACTGAAAGAACAATAAGAGAAAGGGCAATTTCTAGAACCAATAAGGTCAAAGCAATAAGCAAAGGGGGTAATGAGCACTATAACAACAACAGGAAAATGCAACCCTGTGCCAAATGTGGAAAGAAGCACCCAGGTGCATGCCGTCATAGAACAAACTAATGCTTTGTTTGCGGCTGCAAGGGTCACTTTCCAAGAACTGCCCAATCAAGTTCAATGCTCAAGGTCAGCAAAAAGCCCCTAATCCTCAACTCCACCATATGCAAGCTACCTTGAAGGGACCACTCATAAACCAGGGAAGACTTGAAGCTCCACCTACCAATGCTCATATCTATTCAACGATGAAGGAACAAGTGGCAGTCGAAAACTCCAATGTTGTCATAAGTCAGATCTTAATCCTTTCTTTTAATGAACATACTCTTTTTGATACGGATGCTACATGTTCATTTGTATCCTCTTCTTCTACTAAGAAGTTATGAGAACATTAGGAGCCTATGAGACAAGGGTTCAGTATGACACTACCCTCTAGGGAAGTGATGATATCTACATATTATTTGCGCACAAATCCTTTGTGGATTTTCGAAAAAGAACTTTTTATCAATCTTATTATAGTCAATATGTGTGACTATGATATGATTCGTGGGATGGCTTTTTTGAGTAAGTATAATACTTTTATCGAGTGCCAGAGACAAAAAGTGATTTTCCATCCACAAGGTGAGGAAAGATTGGTGTACATGGGTTACTCAAGAAAGAGCTAAACATGTTTCTATCAGCTATGATGGCATTAAATTTATTGGCAAGCGGCTATATAGGTTATTTGGTGAACATCATAGACAAGAGTCAAGAAAAACAGACAAAGATTGAAGATATTATAATGGCTTGAGAATTTCCAAAAGTATGTCTAGAAGACCTGCCATGCTTACCTACAGATAGAGAAGCTGAATTTGAGATCAAGCTCGCTTTAGGCACTAATCCAATCTCTAAAGCACCATATAAAATGGCCACAGTCGAATTGAAGGAGTTGCACTCCCAAGTAAAGGAACTTCTTGATAAGGATTTCATCCAACCTAGTCACTCAATATGGGAAGCATCAGTTTTGTTTGTGAAGAAAAAGAATAGCTCTATGAGACTCTGCATTGGCTACTAAGAATTGAACAAGGTGACAATAAAAAACAAGTACCTGTTGCTCCAAATTGACAATTTGTTCAATTAACTTAAGGGTATGTCTGTGTTTTCGAAGATAGATTTATGGTCGGGATATCTTCAGCTAAAAAAAAAAGAAGTGGACATTCCAAAGACAGCCTTTAGATTGAGGTATGGTCATTATTAATTTGTGGTTATGCCTTTTGGTCTAACAAATGCTCCTGCAACTTTTATGGACCTGATGAATCGAGTGTTCAAGGATTACCTTGATACATTTTTCATAGTGTTTATCGATAATATTCTTGTTTATTCAAAGAGTCAAAAAGAGCAAGCTGAGCACTTGAGGATTATGATAGAGAACTTAAAAAGACATAAGTTTTATACAAAGTTCTCTAAATATGAATCCTGGATCGACTATGTATACTTCTTGGGGTATGTCATATCAAAGGAGGGAAATAATGGTAGATCCTACTAAGGTTGAGGTTGTTCTTAACTAGAAGCAACCTAAAAATGTAAGTGAGATAAGAAGCTTTTTGGACTTAGCTGGTTATTATTGAAACTTTCTGTAGGATTTCTTCAAGATAGCATTGCCTCTCATGAATCTAACTTGCAAGGGGAAAAAGTTTGAATGGACCGATGAGTGCAAGAAGAGCTTCCAGGAATTAAAAAAAGGGGTTGACTATAGCTCCAATTTTTACAATTCCAGAAGGGAGTGAAGGATTTGTTATTTATAGTGATGCTTTTAAAATGAGCCTAGGCATAGTGTTGATGCAAATGATAGGGTGATTGCCTATGTTTCAAGACAATTGAAGGACTAAAAAAAAAGTACTTTATCATGACCTCGAGTTGGCGGTTGTAGTTTTTGCGCTGAAAATTTAAAGGCACTACTTGCATGGAGTTCAACGTAAGATCTACACTAACCATTAAAGTTTGAAACCCAGAAAAAGTTAAGCATGAAGTAGCAGAGATTGTTAGAGCTGGTGAAGGATTATGATTGTGAAATGCTTTGCCATCTAGGAAAGGCAAATTGGGTGGCTGATGCTCTAAGTGGGAAGACTGTTACACTGTTGATGTCATTACAAGCAATGCCCAAGCCTTTAAAGAAATAAATTCTAAACTTTGATTTGAAACTTATATCAGGACAGTTTTTAGCATTGACTTTTGCTCCATCACTGTCTGAAGAGATTCAAAGTAAACAAGATAAAGATGCAAGCCTAGCAAGGATCAAGTGGAAAATCAAGAAAGGAAGACACAAGGAGTTTCGAGTTGTTAATGATGAATCTCTATATCTTAAGAACTGCTTATTGTTCCCAATGTTGATGGCTTAAGGGAAAGGATCTTAGCAAAAATCCATAATACTCATTATTCAACCATCTAGGTATGACAAAGATGTACAATGATTTAAAGGATTGCTTTTGGTGGTTCAAAATGAAGCGTGATGTTGCTAAGTATGTAAAGAAATGTCTGACTTGTCATTGAGTTAAAGCTAAACATCAAAGGCCTAGGGGTGATTTACAGGCAATTCAGATACCTGAATGGAAGTAAGAAGAGATTGCAATGGATTTTATCAAAGTTTGTCAAGAACTATGAATAGGTATGATGCCATTAGGACTGCTATTGACAAATTGACAAAGACGACACACTTCATCACCATTAAGATTAGATAATCTATGGAGTAATTAGCGAAGCTTTATGTCAAGGAAATAGTGAGTCTTTATGGAATTCCTAAGTCTTCATCTTCGATTGTAATGATAGGTTCACTTCCAATTTTTGGAAAAGCATGTAGACCGCAATGGGTACTAAGTTGCACATTAGCATGGCTTTTCACCCGTAGACTGATGGCCAAACAAAGAGAACAAATTTGATTTTAAAGGATATGCTTCACGCTTGTTCCCTTGACTACAAGATGAGTTGGTGCAAAATATTATTGTTGGTAGAATTTGCTTATAAAACAGCTATCAGGCGACAATTGGAATGGCACTTTATGAGGCTCTATATGGGCAGAAGTGCAGATCACCAATATGTTGCCATAAACCTAGAGAAAAGAAGATGATGGAAAGCAAGGATAGCGAAAAGATAGATTTTGTCAATGAGATGTCTGAGATGGTAAAGTTGAGACTACTCAGAGTTGACAAAAGACCTATGCTGACAAAAGGAGGAATTCTAGTAGGCAATTCTATGTTCTTAAAGGTTACAAGATGAAAGAAGTCATGAGGTTTGGGAAAAAAGGTAAGCTAAACACTAGGTTCGTTGAACCATATGAACTTGTAAAGCAAATTGGCATGATAGCTTATCAACTGAGTTTGCCATCGGACATGCCATCGATCCACAATGTGTTTCATCTCTGAATGCTTAAAAATTATATCCTAGACCCTCCACACATGATCAAACCATAGTGATTAAGATAAGAAGATCTCAGCTACAAAGAAAAGCCGATCGAGATTTTAGAATGAAAAACTAAGACTTTGAGGAATAAAAGAATTCCTTTGGTCAAAGTTTTGTGGCAAATTCACCAAGCAAAAGAGACTAGGTGGGGAATATGAGGATGAAATGAAGACCAAGTATCCGCAGATGTTTTGAATTTCAGGGCGAAACTCTTATAAGGTGGGGAGAGTTGTAATACCCGTCGTTTTCTTCTACATACACTTTTGTTAATCTAATGTTAAAATATGATATTTTAAGTACTACTATTATTTATATGTTAAGTAAATTAACTTTTTGTTTAATAATGTCACAGGTGACGGCCACGAGGGATTAATATGCTTGGGTTGTTCATGTCAAAAATGATGATAAGCATAAAGTACTTATTTTTTTAAGAGTTTTAGCTTGCTCTAAATATATATTTATGATGCTCTAGAGTTATATATGCCTTAGAGTTATTTCTTGACAATGACATAAATTTTATTACATATTTTCTTATTTTTATAACATTCATCACTTCATGATAATTACATGCATAACTTTTTTTTATTATGACGTTAAAAAAATCGATAATATAAAGTGTCTAAAAGAATAATAATAATGTGTAAATTAATATTTTTTTGGTCATAGAAGCAAACATTATTGTTGTATATAAATAATTATGTATTATAATTAAATTAAATTATATTACATTATACTATATTATGCTATATTATATTTTATATATTAAAATAACCGTGGAATCAAGTAAGAAAATTTTAAAAAATTATATATATATATATGTACGGCAATACCATGAAGGAAACGAATGGAAAGAAAGCCAATTTTTTTGTGCCATGAAGGAAATGGAAAAGGAAAAAAAACAAAGAATCCCACTTTATCTAGACTAGGATTGCTTATGTCTATAAATATGTGGCTTCATAAATATATATTATTCCTATCTTTTTTTCTTTTCTCCATCTTTTTCTCCTAATCTTCTATGCTTTTGTGCTCTCTTTTATTCCCTAAACCTCATGCACCATTAGTTGGAATTTTGTTTTCTTCAAGATTTTCTCTCTTAAATAATTCAAGAATACGAGGTATGAATTTTTTTGTGTATAGTGTTTTAGTTTTGTTAATGGATATATTTATAACTATATGTGTTTGGTATAATTAGGGTTTGGAATTTGGACTATGTTGAGAATGTTTGGTTATCTAGTGAGATTCCCAATAATGTTTTAATTCTAATGATTTTATTTTACTACATTTTATGGATATGATGGCCTCGTTTGTTATTGTTTTGAGAATTTTTTGAAATGTTTTTGCACACTTTTTGAGACAAAAATTTCAAAAACACTCTCAACACAACTATAAAAAATTCTTATTTTCTAGAACAAACCATTTTCACCCATTTTGAAAACACTACCAAATGGGTTTGATGTGTATATATTTGTTAAGAATGTCTGGAATTTATTTTATAAATTTTCGTTCAATATATTTTTAATGTTATGAGCTTTAAATCAAATATTGCTCATAAAATTTTATTTGCTGGTAGATTTGTATTTGTGTTTTAAAGAGTCCGTTTTGTAGGCCAAAAGCTTCTTTTCATTTTGTAAAAAATTACGAGTCATTGTTAACATGTTAATAGGGTGTTTGGCAAGGTAGTTAGAACTATTTTTACTATAGCATGTAAGAGCTTTACACTGTAGTAATTTTTTTTATTGTTACTGTAGTATGTGAAAACTTTACATTGTTTATAACTGAGAAAGTGGTAGAAAACACAACTACCAAACAAGGGGTAATTAGTGTCTATAAATTTTTAACTTCATATTTTATTATATTTTAAGATAAAATTTGATGATAACCAAGTACTCAATGGTTATGAATGTTT
This sequence comes from Artocarpus hirsutus, assembly GCA_946598075.1. Lineage (NCBI taxonomy): Eukaryota > Viridiplantae > Streptophyta > Magnoliopsida > Rosales > Moraceae > Artocarpus > Artocarpus hirsutus. The sequence continues at coordinate 8,096 of CAMOHE010042744.1, read as the reverse complement.
GCCTGATTTGCTCTATATAATTTGTGAGATAATAAATTAGAATTTTATATATATTTTACATGATTTATTATTTGTTTAGATTTTATTTATATGTTAAGCATGTCACGTAAAAATTTTAGAAACATATCATTCATATTTAATTTTATAAAAAAATTTAAATGAAAAGTGTTTGTTGTTTAGCATGTCTGATGTTAATATTAACTATCAATTCAAACATGTGTTTTGGATTATTGCAACTTTATTTGGAGCTAAATTTTTGATATGTTATGATTTTATGTGTCTACTATGTGTAGTAATTTTTGTAATTTATTTTATAGCATAAATAATTTAATCTAATTTTTAATTAGGATTGTTTACTACCCAGGCTTTGTTGGCAGATTTTATAATATTGAGTGTGTGATTTATTTAAATTAACAAATGAAATTTTTAAGGCTAAAAAAAATCTAAGAGTTATATATATGTGTCAACTTTATTCTTATAAATTTTTATGCTCTAATTATCTATGAATTGCGAGATATGAGATGATGAATCTGTGAAGGTCAATCAGTTTTTGAGACTGATAGATTTAATTGAATGCTTTAAAAAATTGAAAAAGGTATTTTAGATTAATATTTTCAAGAGAAGAAAATTTGAGTGATGTTTTTATATGTTAGCCATGCTATGAAATAAGTTTCAGATTTTATTCATGCTTATAAGTTGAGATTTATTTCTTTAAGTGATTAAAGATCACGTTTTCTTTCTTTATGTTTCTTGAAGTGCTTGTTTATGACTCAAAAATACTTGGTTTCATTAAGAATAATTTATGATGATGTAATATAGTATTAAATGATATCATGAATATGAATATTCATGTCATGTATTATATGAATAATTGACATGAACACTTTAAATGACGAGCACACCAAAAACCACATCTATGTTAGCCAATTTAAGGTTTAGTAAGTAAGCAAGTCAAGTATATTCTCATCTGCAACATGATAAAGTTTACGAAAATATTAAGCAATATTTTATAAGCAAAAGTTTGTGATTTAAGATTCTTATTTCAAGACCTTTTATGATGAATTTTCCTAAGGATGTTTTTATGTTTGTGTTTTTATAGTTTATAACAAGTTTTCAAAGAAAGCTTATATACATGTATATGTATAACTTAATTAAGCATTGCATACCCTATGTTTATGTTGATAATGTCCTACAAGGTCTAGACTTGTTATGTTTGGTTTTGGACTAGTTACCTCACTTCTCTCATGATGACACATTTACAATGCTAATGGTGTAACGCTTGGGCCCTAAAGATAAAATAAATAATGCTTTAATATGGAAGTTTAAATGAAAGATTTGTTATATATATGAACATGTGCCTTGTGCACTATTATGATCTTATGTTAGGTTTTTATGAAAGTTCATATTTTATGTTATGATATAGGAAAGTGTACTTACTAAACTTATGCTTACTTAGTTTTATATCATGTTGCAAACATAGGTAAAAAGCATATGAAATAGGTGGAGGACAAGGATGGGTGTGTGTGCAAGGAATATTGGATTAAAAACGGAATCACACCATAAAAAGAATTTATTACTTGAACAAGGATTTTATTGTTCTTGTTATTTTCCACACTAATGTTGATTTAAGACTTGGTTTATTTTCCTATGGACGTTTGAATGTTTTGAGGCTGTTCAATATTTCCTTAATTATGGTGTCTTGATGACTATGCCAAGTCTCTTTTATTTTGATATGATTAAACTATTTAGGCATATAATTATTTTTTTTCTTGAGGCTTTTAAACATTGTTTGAAGGTTTGTGTGTGTCTATAATTTAATAAATGATTGCATTTGTAAACTAAATGTTTATGTAGGATGACGGTTAGCCAAACACTATATGTGTTCCATCGGGCTAATCGAGGTAAGGGAAGCACATGTTTTCTTCGAATATATGCTTAAGTGTAAGTGTTTTATTTGAATTTTTCATCTTTAAATAATTATTTTAACAGTAAAAGTAAGGTTATTATGACGTCTATAAGAGGGCGTTATAATTTATACATAAATTCTACTTCTTTATACTATACATAGACTTGCTTATTATCTGATGTGGCACACCACTAATCTTGTGGTGATACCTCACTTATCTAGTTTTCTACATCGCCTCTAGGTCAAGTATTAATTTCCTCACCAATGATCCACATTGGAAATCCCTTTCTAGCCAAGTGCTCAAACGTACTCTAAAGAAGGTGTCTTGTCATCAACATCTTTGACGATAATCCTCTCAAGAAGACTTCTCCTTCGCTCTTTACTTTTCTTGAATGGAAGCCTTGGTATAAATTCTCCTTTGAACCGTCTATTATAGCTCCATATGTCGTCACCCAGATTCATGCTCTAAGAGTCGATCGTCTCAAAAGGTCGATTCACAATATCCTATATCTCTAGGTATTGTCTTGCTTATTTAGAAAATTGACATCTAGTATAGCTCACCATGATATGATGTGTGATATTGACTAAGCTTGGCGTTCGACCATGAGGAGATGTTTTGAATTGTCTTGGCTTATCGATCATCTGGTTAATTCTTCATATATGAGGTATTACCTATTAACTATCATAAGTTAATTAACATAAACTAAACTAACTAACTTAGACTACGACGTAGCTTTTTTGTGACGATATAGACTAGGATGGCAGGATACTGCCTCTGATACTAAGTGTAATGATTGTACCTACATACCATTACTTAACTACATAATCGTATTTTTAAACTTAAACTCATTGTAACGTACTAAATTTGCAAAAAAATAATCTTTTTTTAAAATTTAATATTAATTACTTAAATTAATTTCTTTAAAACAATTGCTTAATTAAATGAACCTTTTAAAAAAATTTCTAAAATTAATTATTACTATAATTAATTTATTTAAAATTTTGATTTAAGTATAGTACAACTTATCAGTCTTAAAAAACTTAGACTAAGACTTTAAAATTACAATTCATGTTTTTAAATCATACTTGTTTAAAACTATACATACATACATACATATATATATATATATATATATCCATTTCAAATCTATTGTGGAAGATACTTTTGTAAGCAATATTTATACTTATATCCACTATCCGTCCACCACTCACCATGTCCATCATAAGTTGCTGACAGGTTACTTACCTACAGCACGAATATATCTAAATGAGTTTTGCTCAACAAGTAGGAAACTTATTCTTGCAAAACAAGCTTGAAACATTTACAAAAACATGCATGTGCTAATTATGCTTTATTATAAATAAGCTCTATATATCTAACTTGTCTTACTTAATGGACCCTTTTGTGTACGTACTAGTTTCACATGATTGTCAGGAAGTTCGGCTCGCGAGGTTCCCAACAACCTTGGATCATAAACTAAACTAAATCTGTATAACTTTTTCTAAGTCGAGCGGCCATGAATCCTTCCTATAGGTGGGGAGGTTGGTACGACACTTTTAACTTATTTTATTTTATTACACTTGTCTTACTATGAGTATGTAGTATGGCATATTACTACATTTCATCACATAACATAAATCATGACTAGTTTTAACAAAAGGTGAATATGCAATATAATTTTATATAGCATACCTCACATACAATATACTACATAACAGAAGCATGTCATGTCCTAACATATCATAGCATGGCATAATTCTAATCATGCACTTTCATGATTTTCATAAAAACATGTAAACATTTAAATTGAAAACTATAATTTTCATATTATAAGCAAGATTCCTACTTACCTAGTTTATTGAGATAGGATTTGCTAAACTCACCATGTACTTATTCACTACTTCTGGAGTCTAAGGAAAAATACCCAATAAGAGTGTGAGCTTAATTTTGTGTTATGCTAATTATTCCAGCATATCGAATAAAAAGAAATCAAATCTTTTTTTAACAAGTTCCTTTCATCAACTAGCTAGCTATTTGGGTAGTTAAAAGGACTAATTAAATTTAAATTCTCTTAACATATAGTCCTCATCAAATTTATTTTCCTTAATTGCCTTTAAATAAATCATGATAACGCTAATAATCAATTAATTAATTTGGTGAATAATTGGTTATATTCTTGTTATAACTTGACTTACTAACCTCTTTCCTTACTTTTATTGGGCTCATTATCATACTTATAAGTCCATTTGAATATGAATAATACTACCATTTAATTCATTAGGCCCAACAAGGTCCTTTGAAACTAAAAGCGTTCTATGGTATTTGAGCACTAACTATCGAAAGCTTTTAATCCCATATAGGCTCTTAAGCATGTGTCAGCAATGGACCCGTAATTGCTATCGTAGCAGTTTACAATTCACATTTCTAGTAGTCTCTCGTTTCTTTGAAATCCATTGAAAACTTTTTATGTAAAATTTAATTGAAAACCACATCTCAAATTGAAGTCCAAATTATGATAGGACTATGAAGTAAAGACTCCTATAGCTTTATGAGTGCTACAATTCTTTTGTCGTTCGTAAATACTGATCTTGTCACTAAATATTGTTTTGTTTTGAAATTAGTTTTGAAAAGGCATCTTTTTGTAAGTTTTGAAAGCCATCATGAATTGTATGTCAAAGACAATTTTAATAAAAATTTTCTTTACAAAAGTTCCTCATTCTATCGAGAATTACTGTTAGACATATATACCCTAAGGAGTAAAAATATAATATGTTTTTAGATATATTTTTATCAATAAAGAACTTATTGATAATTCATATACCAAATTGTTGTACTCTTTATGTTCATATTTGTTGAATGTATGATAAACAAATAAAAATCTGAGACTGTTAGTTTAAACCTTTAGAATCAAGTATATGATGGACAAATTATGCAGAAGACATGATTCTAAAGATGACGGTCTAAATCATAAGATCTATATTCGAGGGAATAAAGTTAGGCGCTTTATTCATGTATAGATTTTTATGTTGTATATATCCCTAACGGTTGATGGTTTGTCTTGGCCATCAAAAGAGGACTCCGCGAATAGAAACATTGGTGCATTGTCATAGGTGACGATGCATTGGATCAAAACATAAAGTGTAATTGATTTGTATTAATAATTCTGTCTCGACAAGTCAATTTACTTTAGGCAATCATATATGTTGTATCTTAAACTTGAGATAAATAATGCGCCCATTATCTTAACTTATGTCTTTGGATGTATTAAATGGTGACATTCACATTTTATGTTGGTACGCATGCCAATACATTAGAAGTATGGCTCTTGATAGCGTAGACTTGTTATTTATAGATATGAAATCCATAGCTCCTGTTTAGGAATCGTTAATATCTTCTTATATGCATGATCCTGAAATTGGAAAACTCGAGCGCCTAACCATTTGGATACATAGGTGTAACCGTATGGTATACTGTGTTTAGATGGTAAGTTTTCTGATGGTGAGATAATGGAACGTAAGAGAAAAATAATTGAGAAGGTAAGATAGAATTTATCCTTAAGCCGATTATAGATAATCCTATAGGAATACGACACATTAATATATGTCATAGAGACTTAGCTACTTGGGCTTCGTAATTCTATATAGTTTGAGAGTGTAGCTCTAAGCTTTTAGTGGAGTAGCGTTAGAGTTGATAATTATAAAAGGTACATTTGGGATATTGGGTTTCATAATTATCAGAAGCTTGAACTATATAGGTCCATCAGGTCCCCTTTGCTAGGTCATAATAAGTCCTGTCACGATACGACGTGCTTTTCTAATAAATTAGTGACTTATGTCAAATTATCAGATTGGTTGAAATTTGATAGGATCAGATAATTCATGTCTATTTATCGGTTGAATAAATTTTGTGTAAATTAATTCAAGATAAACTTGTTGAATTATCGAAAATATATATTTTCCTAAAGATTATCTAGATATGACTGTTTTAATCAAATAACTTTCTATTAGGTTATTTGAATTAAAACTAAGACTCTATCCGAAAAATCTTGGGTGGGAAATAAAAATTCGCAAAGATAAAAAAAATCATAAGTTTAGCAGGTCGGTCTTCAAGTTTGGCCTGTTGATGGAGTAAGTTCGGTAGATCGATCTGTCAGTTCGACCTGTCGACTAAACGAATAATTTGATCATACATTTTAGACGTGAATTTTATTAGATATTGATTCAAATTTGATCTTGATTCAAATTTTTAAGGCGTTATCTGATAAGGACTAACCCCTTGGCCTAACCTCTAAAAATAAGGAGTAAAACTCATTGTTATATAGATCAATTGAGAAATCTAGAGTTAGCACTCTATCTGTGAGTCTCTAAAACTCCCCTAAAGAGCTGTCATTCACAAATTATGAACTATAGCTTTGGGTACTTTTTAATTGGTTAGAAGGAAAGTCATCTGGGAAAGGCTGGGAAAGGCTATGCAAGTGTGCCCACACATACACCGATCGTTGATAGAGAATAGCAAAGAAGGTCAGTTGATTGAGGCTCTTTTGGAATGCCTTTTTCTTCATGCATAGGGGAGCTTTTCGGGAAAAAAAGATTAATAAGATTTAGTTAATTTATGTATATAACATATCAAACTTGTATTTTGAAAAATACTCTAGTATAAAATTTTTAAAATTTTCTCTGTGTACTACTTTTCCAACAATTACCACTTCCTTGTTTTACAAAAATTATTTGCTATCTTTAGCATTACCGTTTATAGTGATTTTGTAAACTTGATCGATTGACCACTCTATAAATATGTTTTAAAATCCTTTATAGAGGTAGAAATTTAAAAAGTTTTCTTCATGAAAGTTTTTAATCTCATTGAGACCTAAAACTTTCGTGCTTTGTAAAAATCTTGATTTGGACTTTTTAAGGGTCATTTTCCTAAAAAGTAAACTATACTATTGGTGTCGTATAAATATGTCACAATATTTTCTACGACATCTAATGGAAATAGTTCTAAAACAATGATGGATTGTACTACAATTGCAGTGATAGCCTTGTAAGATAGTAATCTATACATTGCATCCTTAAGAATTGAAAAGTACTAAATGGTTTTGACATCTGTACTATTGATGTCATTGATTAAATTGCAACATCACGTGTGGCACTTAAGGAAAATTTCTTGAAATCACTACTGATTAAATTATAGCTTTTACAGAATCATAAGGAACAATAAACTGAGTAGTTTCAAGTCTTAGAAGTAGAAACCGAGCAATTTCTAAACAAAAACCACTCTACACTATCATTGTCACAAACCATGTCGACATCTATAGAAAAAGTGGTGGTAATGACCACTAACGACTCTGATGTTACTATAGAGGTCTAATTAAACAATAAAATGAGCTTTCTAATTGAAAAAATAAAACACATAAGCCTTTTGTGTTGGAAAAATAATACGCAGCGGAATTTTAAAAAAAAATTTAAAATCATAGTATTTTCTAAAACACAAGTTTGACATGCTATATGTGTAAATTAACCTGATCTTACTGACCTTGTATACGCCGAAAAGCTCCCGAAGTCTGTGTAGAGAAGTAACGTTCCAGAAGAGCCTCAACCAACTGGTCTTCTTTGCTATTCTCTATCCACGATCGGAGTGAGTGTGGGCTCACACGTACAGCTCTTCCTCAAGGTGACTCTCCTTCCAATCAATTGAGAGAACCCAAAGCTAGTGTTCGTGATTTGTGAACAAGAGCTCTCAGGGAGTTTTAGATTCTCACCACTAGAGTATCACTCTTAATCTCTCTATTGATCTATTTCTTTCTTGAATAACACATTAGACTCACTCCCTATTTATAGAGGTTGGGTCTAGGGTCATTCCTTATCAGATAAGGTCTCAAAAATTCGAAACAGAACCAAATTCGGGTCTATATTGGATAAGATACGCGTAAAAATGCGTGAAAACGCGTGATTTTTAATTTGCGCATAGGCAGGCCGAACTTTAAGTTCGGCATGCCGAACTGCCGAAATAAAAAATCACGCGAATCTTTTATTTTCCAAACTTTAAGCTACAGAAATTAAATTCCTTTTAAATTTAGGAACATAAAAACAATCTCGCAAAATTAAATTCCTATAATTATCAAAGTAAAGATGGACATCTCCCACTGCTTTCGCTGAGATCAAGGATCCATCGCCCATCCGAAGCGTGAAG
>CAMOHE010042743.1:4185-44159 GCA_946598075.1 Artocarpus hirsutus | reverse complement strand
CAATTTTTATAAATAGTTAATTAGCTCTTGCAGCCATTGTAGAATTTTTCCATGCATGTTCCCATCAAAATCTTACAATAATAATATATCATTAAATAAGTGTATGTCCATCACACATTAGTATAACTAATTAGAAAGATGCTTCTGAATATCATCAGATCAATAAAGAGGAAAAAAAAAAAGAAAAGAAAAGAAGACGACATGTAGAAATGTATGCATTTGGTCGCGCAGTAGGTGAGTGGATGGTGGTCCCTCCTTAATTCCACCAATTTCATTCACGGGTGTGGTGAGCCAGTCGTCGCTACTAATTATTTGACATAGTGATGAGAACCATAGTTTTTACCACAAACTCAATTATGAACAGTATAAAACTTTCACAAGCTATAATAATAATAATAAAAATTACTACAGTGTAAAGCTTTCACATGCTACAGAAAAAATGGTTCTAACCAACGGTTTCCATCACCTTTCAAACACCACAAATTGTGAAAAAGAAGGTGTTTTAACGTGCTTATGAATATTTGGTCATATATATTATACAAATACGTGTCTATACATACATGACAGAGCAAAAATGAGCAAAAATGGGGTTGAGTGGGGCTTTTATATATACATATACACACATGAAGTTTATTATAATATATACAAAACGCAAACTAAAATTAAAAAAAAAAATCTATTATTATTAAACTTGTTCCCACCTTCTAGCAAGTAAGAATGACTTATTATTTTAGCAATGATAATAAATTGAAGTGTAAGTTACCTCAAGAAGAGGAGCTGGCGTTGTTAAGTGGGGAGAGAGAGAGAGAGGGAGAACGTAGCTTCAGATTAGATCTGTATATGCTCAAGAAATTAATATCAAAGGAGTCTTGAAGTAAACAATTTTGTGTTATTTAGATTATTTTTTATTTGAATTGTGTTATTTGAATTGATATTTAAATTGACATGCATTTAAAGTATTAATATGAATAAAAAATGAAATTGAAATTTGTATTCGAATAGATAGTAGAAAACATTTTTGATTTATTAACAAATGCAATAAAATCTTAATATTTATGATAATAAAAAATGTGTAATATAGATCTTGATTTATTTTTCTCTTCATTAAAAATGCAATGAAAGAAGAATTGTCTCAATCGGATATCAAATGAAAAAGTTATGATTTTTTTTTTTTAAATATAGAAGAAAAAATTTTAACTTTTACTGTAACAAACATATCCAAGTTCAAAGAATTTAAGAGGGGTTGGAATTCCAAAAACTTAGATTTAAATTATTCATTTGATTTGAATTTAAGGAGAAACAAAAATATATACAAAGGATTCTTGAAATTTGAATCTAAAGTGCTGGCGAAATATACGAAAAAAACTATTGCAATGTATAATAATATTTAGCATGACACATAATTTAAATTGTTCATCTACTTCTACTGTAACAAATATATCTAAGTTTAAGGAAACTACAACTCTAAAATCTTGGATTCAAAAGATTATTTTCTTTGAATTTTAAGAGAAACAAATATATAACTATACGTCCGCTTTTATTGTAGCAAACTTGTCCAAATTCAAAGAGTTTAAGAGGACTACAACTCTAAAATCTTGTATTCAAAAGATTTATTTGATTTAAATTTTAGAAAAAATATATATATATGCAAAGGATTTTAAGATTTGAATCCAAAGTGTTAGTCAAATATACGAAACAAATAGCTCAAAATCAACAATAATAATAATAATATTTCAGCATTACACACATTTTGAAGTGTACATCCACTCTCTTCATGCCGAATACAACTAAAAACACAAAATTATAAAAGATTAGATAAGGTGAAAAAAAAAACTTGTTCTTTTGGAAAAAAAGAGAAAATATACATATATATCTCCATCTTTTTTATTGATTATTAGGCAACAACCGGTGGACCAAGAGTGAACATAACCTTGGATCAACCAATGGTTGGCTCTCAGTTGAGCCGATGGCAGAGTGTGATTCCATCAACGACGGATTCAACCAATGGTTGGCTTTCAGTTGAGCCGACGGCAGACTGTGACTCCATCACCAACGGGGAGCATGCAAATCTCGATCCTAGGGTCGGCAGCGAGCACCTTGTTGAGCTCGAGCACAAAGTCCCTATAGTACCTAACGTACTTGCGGAGGGGCGCATCCGGTGGAGCCACCACGGAGCCATTCCAGAGCGTGTTGTCGTAGGCGATGACACCTCCAACCTTGACCAACTCGATCAGCCTCTTGTGGTAATTTAGGTAGTTGTCCTTGTCAGCATCTACAAAGATGAAGTCAAAAGTTCCATGGTACTTCCCCTGTGGTTCATCCCACACAATTATTGATCAGATGCGCAATTGTAAACTAGTTCAATGCACACAACATGTTCCATTAGTTGCGGCCGATTCATATTAAAAATCTATTTTTCTTTGGCAACCAGAATTGAATTCTCCTTAAACAATAATTAAAAAAAAAAACAAATAAATTTATTAATTAATTGTTCTTACATCTTGGATCATTTGATCGAGAACAGGGAGAGCAGGGCCTTCTCTGAAGTCAATCTTGTGCGCAACACCGGCTTTCTCGATCACCGGAAGACCGAGCTCGTAGTTCTCCCTGTTTATGTCCATAGCCAAAATCTGTTTGTAACAGCCCGGATTAAGAAACTAATTAAAAAAAAAACCTACTGCTTTGATACCATGTGAGAATATTTTTATAATTTGAGGATTCACCTTTCCGTCCTCCGGAAGAGCGAGGGCGGTGGCTAGGAGGGAGTAACCGGTGTAGACACCAATCTCCATGGTGTTTTTGGCATTGATAAGCTTCAGAAGCATATTCAGGAATTGTCCCTCGTCGGCTGATGTGGTCATGATGTTCCTGTTTTATTCAATTGCCACCATGTATCCAAATGAAAAAAAAAAGAACAAAAAAGATTGACACATAAATGAAATATATATTGTTGAATATATACATAAATACACTCATTTACACGACCTACTATGGATGTTTGGCTGTAATCTCCCTAAGCTCCCTCATCGGCTCTGGCTCTCTTGGGTACACACTAGTCTCCAGAACATACTACAAAATCCAAACCCCACGAAAAAAAAAAAGGTTCAGAAACGTAAAAACATCTTGACTGTATATCTAATAACAAAATATATCTATATGTGTATATATACATATGTGTGTGTGTGTATATATTACCTGGTAAAGAGCATCGCTTTGGAGAAGGCTCTTGTGGCCGACCTCTTGGTGCCTACTGACCTGGTTTTGTTTTCCTTCACCGCTGGTTGCCATTTTTGGTTTTGGCGGTGTTGAAGTTTTCTTTTTTTTTTTTTTTTTTTTTGGGGAGTGATTTTGGTAAATCTAATCCGGAGAGTCCCTGAATCGGGGAAGACCAAGAACCTTGGGGATTATATGCGGCTTTGTTGTGACCGGTTCGAACCGGTAGTTGTGATGGGAACGCCCACCAAACCCGGTCCCGGGTAGGTGAGCTCGTTAATCTGATTGATACAATATGCTGTAAGGAAGAGGGACCCACAATCTGTCGTAATTGGGATGTTATTGGTCGTGGACTTTTCTGACTTCATTAGTGCTGGTGCCGGGTAGAGTGGATTGGTGGGTCTCTGGATTTGGCTAACAAAAAATACACTCGTCTTCACTAATGAAGTCCAGTTTTCGAATTCCCTAATTCCAAGTTATAAAAAAAAAAAAAAAAAAAAAAAAAAAAAAAAAAAAAAAAAAACCAACAACAACTCGGATATTAAGATTGAAAAATGATCTCAACTGCTGCTCCCAAATCCCCCATCCAAGGAAGATCTGATCATAACTAGGATTTTTAATTTAAGTACACATGCTTTTTTGTTCCTTTTTTTCAATTATTATTTACGGCTAATAAATTCTTTAAGAGAGAGAGAGAAAGATAGCTCTTCTTTTGGGCTGAGTTTCACGCCAAGAAAAAAAAAAAAAGAGAAAGAAAATCTCATTGCCTAGCTTAAAAAACACGTCCATGAAAGGAAAATAAAGGGAAAATAGACACACAAACACATGAAAGGATTATATTATGCAAAAATAACAGGGATAATTTAACCACTTTCTCCATCCTAATGACTCCAAAGTTGACGTGTAAGTCCCCCAATTTTCCCCTCATAAGTACCTAGCAGACGCCAACCATTGTATGACAGAACAGTCTTGTTATTCACCCAAAATTGTAGCTTAATCTGAATCATCGCTAGGGCAGACAGAAGCTTATTGTCACATTGTTTCCAAGAAAGTAAATTTCAACAAAAAGAAATACATAAACAGTGACTTATACAAAGAAAATGCCATGGGCTGCTCTCATCGTACGAGACCATTGATCACAGCCGTAAGACTTAAATTAAATGATACATATGAGGCCGAATATTATATGTGAATATTCTGGGATACACTGCTACACCCACTTTATAAACATCCTACGATTTAAATCGTAAAGTTTTTGATTTTAATGATCCCATTAGTATAGTGTTTTACACTGTAAATTTTCTTTTAAAAAAAAAAGCATTAAAAAGGCATAAAAGCAATAGGGTTCTACGACGAGAGCCTCAAAATTATATGGTACAATTGAATATGGAATAAATATTTAGTCAATTGTGAACCGTTACAATTTACATCGTTCATATTTATGAAATGAGTGTGAATGTAACCTGAAAAGTCTTCTTCCGATATCAAAAACAAAAGCACAAAATCAACATGCTTATTTATGTTGGGGATCTTTACAACATAACCGTACTAGGGTGCGCATCATACAAGGACCTTTCTATTTGTGCAAAAAATTTATAAAAGAAGTCGATCGATAAATTGGTGATGAGAAGAGTGGGTCTCAGTTCTTGGGGTTTTGGCACCCACCACAATTAACTACCATATATGAAGGCTTTGTTGTGCACAGAAGGTTAAATTCAAGTAAAGTTTAGCACTTTATTATTTAAGTATTCAGATAATATAATAATCAATTTTTTTATTCAATAACAATCATATTGAAGTAGCTTAATATTCATCTTGGTACCTTTGTATCTATTTTTTGAAACATAAAAAGTCCGTTTTCTGTTTTAGCCTAAAAATGAAATTAAAAAAAAACATTTTTTAAAAGCAAAAGTTCTAAAAAAGAAAAAAAAATTCTTCACGTCCCCAAAAAAGTTTTTTTATGTTTTTTTTAAATGTTTTTAGACTGATTGGGTAAAATTGACATTTTACGTCCTTAAAACGGTGGCAGGAATCTAATATAGTGTTTGAAAGGTGGTGGGAACCGTTGGTTAAAATTACTTTTATTGTAGCATGTGAAAACTTTACACTGTAGCAATTTTTTTTATTATTACTGTAGCATGTGAGAGCTTTATACTGTTTATAACTGAGTTTGTGGTGAAAATCGTAGTAGAAACTACTATGTTAAACAGGGGTAAATTATATTTTCCTCAATAGAGTACCTCGACAGGCATCTTTGAACAAGTGATAATATACATCTAAACGAAATAACATTTTCCCAATAAATTAAAGGCTCAGGCCCCAAAAATTGACCGCGTTCACCATATTGTTTAAGGTTTTTTGGGTTCATTTTTTAGATTGTATTTTCAAACAGATTCACCAACCCCCCTAACTAGTCAAGGTTGGTGGACTGATTATTTTATTGCCCAACTCCCCACGAGCCACAGTTATTTAATGCTCAACTGCCCCAGAAATGCCACGTGTCCACTTGGATTTAAATAATCTTGACTCCTATGCTTAGTTTCTTGCAATGCTTATCAAATAAATGGCCAATTCATATATTTGAAGCCAGTCCCCCGCGAAAGCAAAGCTTTGAGAGTGATACACGCTGATCTTTCAATTTTCAAGTAAAGAACAAAAGGTTTACAGACGGAGTCACATTTAAGTAGATAAAAATAAGCTCTCCATTGAGATTTTAGAAATCAAACTTTTACTTCTAAAATCAAACTTTCACTCTTAATTTTTCAGGGTTAATTATATAATTATACCTTTTAATTTTAACTGTTTTTCAATTATTCTTTCTTTTTTTAAAAACTACAAATATGCCTTTTGAATTTAAAAAAACTTGTTTTAATTTTATCCTTATAAATAAAAAAATTACACAAAAAGACATAATTATCTTGTTACAGTTATGGAAAATATTTATAAATTTAAAAACATAAAAACTCTTAAACTAAAGCATTAATTTTTTTTTTTAAAAAAGATCTTATGTTTTATGGCTTTTTGAATATTGAAATATTTTTTAAAAAATTTCTTAAGTAGAAAAGTATATTTTATAAAAATTCACTCTATTTAAGGGTATGTTTGTTTTACCTTCATAATTTTTTGATCCAAAAAGTCTATGAGGGATAAAATGGAAATAAATTTTTTAAATTCAAATAATACATTTGTAATTTCTTAAAACAAATAGATTAATTAAAAAATAATTAAAACTAAGAGATATAGTTATATAATAATCTCGCACTTTATAATGAAATGTTAAACTTGTGTCCCCACTCAAATTTTAAAATTAAATTTATAACCTTTTAGTTTTTTTAATTTTAATAATATAAGAAAAGTTATAATTGTGTACCATATAATAATTCAAATATACTATACTCCTATTCAATGAAAAATTAGCTCTAATTTTTTCTTAATTTCCCTACTAAAAAGAATTTTTGGCTCCACCACTTTTGCAACAATTTACTTGAAGAGTTCTTTTAGGGTAAACTGAAAAGTTTCATTCAACTGATAAATTAAACTTAACAAAGGAGAATATAAAACAGGGACAACCTTGACAGCCTAAACATACTGGGACAACCTTGACAGCCTAAACATACTCATCAGTTCTAGATGAAGCAAAATTAGAAAAGAGGTGAGCTACTTGTTCTTATTATAAGGGAGATGGCACAATTAAATGTCTTTGATCACAAAACAATCCTCGGGACAATTATTTGACAAATCACCATTAACGACATTAACAACATTGATAGCATCAACTTCTACGTCGGAGACTTGAATACCAAGCTATTGAGTTAACTACAGTCTTGCACGCAATGGAAGACCTCGGACACCTGTGTAGAGAACCTTCCGTGTTGTTTCCTAAGATCCTTTTCTTTAGAAAATAATGAAAATAGTCGCATTTATAATTCTTTTCACCCGTAATCCAATCTGTATATATCAAATCGAAAAAATCTTAATTTAAAACTAATCAGTGAACCTTCGAATCCAATCTAATCTAAAAACCATGGATTTTTCGGATTGGATTCTACAGATTCACAAATTGAGCCTTTAAATTAAAAAGTAGTAATTAAAATTAACATAGTATAACATAACATAATTTAATAAAATCCAACATATTATAGCATAATAGAAGGTAAGTCTTTGATAATAAAGTAAATTGAAGCACTGCAAAACATTACAACTAATAAATAGAAGATAAACTTTAGACATGAGTGTGCCATGAGTGAGTAATATTGGTTTTTGTAATTGATTAAGCTTCTTTTTTTATACATATAAACATTGGGCACACGACAATATGAGTATAAGTCTATAGATTTAATAAATTTTGTGTATGTAATACATTTGCATGTATATATATAATTTATACAATATATATTTGGTTTGAATTCACAGATTATATGGATTGGGAGATACTAAATTCCTAATTTAATCTATATTTCTAATCCAAAATTGATCCGTATTTTTCATAATTTAATCTAATCTGATGGATTGGATTGAATTGAACAGATTAAACAGATTAACAGATTCGATGAACACCCCTAGTTTTAGTCGTTAAGAGTATGAAATGGTAGCAATTAGCTCTATTATTTACATGATGAGAATTCTTGGACTGAAAAAGAGAATAAACTGCCAAATAAAACATGAGAAAATTACATATTATGCTACACGTTTTAAAGTTGTGTTTATTTATGCCACATTTAAAAAAATTTATGCCATACTATTATTTATGTTATATATTAAGTTATACCATAAATGAACATGTACGGCATTTTTAAACATTAAATCTTAAAAGATGATATTTAGAAAAATTCCCTATAAAACATTGTTAGGAATATAAGTGCTAACCCACTACTAGTGGGCCACTAGAGGCCCGAATGCTAAAAAAACATAGTAATTTTCATTCAAAATTCATATGTATAGCAGAGCGGTTTTAACCACAAATTATGGTTTCAACTACATACTTTTGATTACAGTGTTTTTTTTTTTGTAAAATGTGAACAAAAAAGTGATTTGAACCACAATTTGTGATTCGAACTACAGTTTTCAAACACCCACTTAACAACCACTTAAGTTCTATTTATGATTAGAATTAGTTGCTACATTTTGTTAATTCAAAGACTATTACAAGGTGTTTGGAACCATTGATTCCAACCATTGATTTGAACTAATTTTGGTTAAAAACTACTATAACATATAAAAGTTTTACACTATAGCTTTATTTTTTTCTTGATATTGTAATATATGAAGCCTTACATTATATAAACCAAAAGTTTTAGTCAAACGTGAGAAGGTTAAATATAAATGCTAAGGAAAAAAAGAAAAGAAGAAGGTTTAGAAATAAATGGAAAAGAGGATATAGGCGCTAAAACCTTATTATTATTTTTTTTGTTAGATATGAACTAAACTCGGATCATCATGAAAGCATTTCTACCAAAAAAAAAAATGGTTATTCTTATTGCTACAAAAGTGGCAAAAAAAAATTGCTACAAAAAAAAAGAAAAAGAAAAAAAGCACACTGATGTAATGACATTCTTATCCTTACTGGTTTTCATCAACATAATGATCTAGTAATTTTTCAAAACAAGATCCTGCGTCTTAAACATGATCCTGCGTCTTCTTTCATCATCAAGAGAATGATTTATTTGCTTATGTAATTCTGCTAGAAGACTGAAAAAAACACACAGATGTAATGACATTTTTATCCTCATTGGTTTTTATCAACGTAATGATCTAGTAATTTTTCAAAACATGATCCTGCGTCTTCTATCATCGTCAAGAGAATGATGCATTTGCTTATGTAATTCTGCTAGAAGAAAGCTGAAGATGATACAAGTTTTTGGGATGTAAAGAAGATGGTTGTGTCTCCCTTTGATGTATGTATGGCGGGTCTCTGTTTTGATAGTTTTTTATTATACCGGTTGAGTGTCACGTGTTATTCACGTGACATGTAATTTTATATGTTTTATCTGCGCATCAAAATTTTGAATATTTATTTTATCTTTTTAATTCCATTTTATATTTAAGAAAATGTTTAAATAGGATATATTTCAGAAAAAAGTACCTCCACAAGAACAAATTAGAGGGAAAAAATATTTATGAGAAAATAATTATTGAAAGAGTTGAGCCAAAAATGTTTAAAAAGAGATGTTTGGAAAAAAAAAATGTTTTAGCATACTAATTAGGGAAAAATTGTAAGGATCATTTTGATATGATAAAGATTATAGAGGGAAAAAAATAAGGGCCTATTGTTAAGAAAATATTTTAATAGAAGCAAAACGAAGAACGGAAATGTATTTCAAAGAAGCGTTTTAGGGGAAAATGAAATAGAAAAAACAATTAAAAAATAGAAAAAGAAAAAAAAAAGAGAACAAAAAGAAGAAGAAGGAGAATAAAAAAAGAGGTGTTACCATTTAGGGAAAGGAGAAGTAGTGTATATGTATTGATATCAAGAGGATTTTGTTGTCTCTTTTTCATTTTTTGTTACTTTGTATTATGTAGTAAACAAAATATTTACTAGAATTGCATTATGTATTCTAAAACTGAGTTTATTGACAAAATTTTAGTCAATATCATGTAAATTAAAAATAAATGAATATTGATTAAATTGTATATAGTTTGGAACTTTATGAGAATAAATCCGACAAATTTCGTGGTTATCAAATCAATCAAGGGGTAAATCCAATTAAATTTGGAATACTACATTTTGTTATGGGATTAACTTGGTAAATTTCAGATTTATCAGACTTGATCATAGAGATTTTTTGGCTAAATATCAAATTAATTTTTTTCCATGGGGTAATTCTATAAATTTTAGATTTATTGATATTTACAAATCCAAAATTTCTGCTATTTATTTTTATTCCGATCAATAAATTATTGTCATATTTACCAAATTCAGTCATGTGTAAATCTGATTTCAATTTTGGATTTACTAAATTTAGTGGCGAGGTTAAATTGGTAAATTTTTATTTAGTGGCAAGCATAATATGGTAAATTCAAAATTTACCGAACTTGGTATGATATTTTCAGATAACGTCCAGCTTTACAAAATTACTTAACAAGGTAAATCTGAAAATTTTCAGATTTATTTTTATTTGCTGACTTATCCAAATTCCCACCATTTATTTTTATTCTACCTAAAAAAATACAATTTATTTCCTTATCATTTTCTTTTCTACAACCGTTGTCTCTTTAACTTATTGAACAATTGTAATTTATCTCATAGTCTTTTAATTTTAACAATTTGTATATTGAATTTACAAACCTATAGCAAATTACCTCCATTAATAATAAGGTTAATTTTTGACAAAAATTGACTTGTGACTTTCACATGAAATAATAACTAATTGTATAAATAATAACTTTAATTTATGTTGACCCAATATTATTAGGATTAAGATTTTCAAATTGTGTTTTATCAAATTGGAAAACTTTGAATTAACTTCATTTAAAAAAAATATTTCATGGACAAATGGTACTTTTATGGGGTGTTTGGAAGGTGGTGGGAACCAGTGGTGAGAACCACTTTTATTGTAACATGTGAGAGCTTTACACTGTAGTAATTTTTTTTATTGTTACTGTAGCATGTGAGAGTTTTATATTGTTTATAACTGAGTTTGTGGTGAGAACCGCAGTTCCCACCACTTTATCAAACACCCGGTTATACTTTATATTAATGACACCCGTAAATTATCATAACTATTCATCAACAACTAACCTCTTGTTTGACAGTAATTTTAATCACTTATTTTTCACTATAAATTTAATTATAAATAATATAAAATTTTTACATACTTAATAATAATAAAAAATTATTATAATATAAAATTTTTATATATTATAATAAAAATAATTCTATGAGTTTTATCCCTTTTTAAACACCACATGTGTATATATGGCTCCTAATTGAGTGTGTTTGTCATATATGTAAACACTTTAACAGACAATAATTGTCAATATCAAAAGCTGTCACAGCCGAAAAATGGGGTCACAACTAAGTGACAGTTAAGGAAAATGGATGTGGAATTAAATATATTAAATCCGTTGAAACGACAACTCATAAACAACAATAAAATAAAAACATCACCACCTCTTGAGGGCTTGAAATCCATAGATGATGATGATGGTGATGATGATACTGTCCATGTATAAACACTAAAAACCAACATCTGAACAAAACGTACATTACAATTTATATAAAACAGTTACCGAAATACAAATTTACTCAACTCGCACCTTCTAGTACTAAGCACAGGTTCTATCATGATTGGTCCTGCGAAACTTATGAGACAAAAAATTTTAAATGAATAAAACGTAAGCAAAAGATCTAGTAAGATTATTTTTTAAAAACATAACGTTTAAAACTTACAATGATAAGTAATTTATATACATATATATATATATATACACACACTAAAACTGAAATGTATGATTTTCTAAAATTCATAATAATCAAACACTTACTTTTGTAAAACATATATAATTTATTACAAATTATAAATATAAAAATACTTACTTCAAGATGTTTGAATAAAACCATCGAAATAACTTGTATGGGTTTCAGGACCCATTCTTTAAGACACCCTTTACGCACTCTAAACTCTCAAGGTGGTGCGGTTAAAAACTCAACTATTTGATAAGTCTTATATTGGATAGTGTTCAAAAGAAAAGTAGCACGGTGCAAACAAGACCAAGATTTGTTTTTATTTTTTGCAATTTATTTGGAAACATATTTTCTAATATCTCAAAAATATTTAAGATACGATTCAATTTAGAAGCTCAAAACACACTTAATAATTATAAATCAAATAACTTAAAATCACGTATTTTCAAATAATTTTGAAAATAATGTATAAACAATTCATAAAAATATTTAAGAATAACTTTAAGCCAAAAAGGTATAAAAAAAAATTGCTACCAAATAAGGGATAAAGAAAACCCTACCTCGGTATTAGTATACCGACACCGCTAGCTCCAAACCAAAATCCAATATATGCTCCTCTACGTTCAAAACCATAAGGTGTATTTAAAGTAAGAAATTACATTCAAATAAATCCCTTATAAGAATCAATATGTCAATTTAATATTTAGTGTGTCACTTCAAACATTTAAATAGCAATTATATACAACCTTTAAAGCTTGATACAATAGAGCTCAAAAATAAAATTAAAACACAATATAGTTTGAAAGAGTTTAAAAATTGATTTTTCAAAATTGGGCCTTTTTCTAAGAGGTTTAAAATACAAAATAGGAAAAATTGACAAGGCAAAACTGCCCTCTAACCTACACCAACCGGCAGGCCAATGTCCGTTGTCTCAATGACTAGCCGGCTGGTCATTTGGAATTTGAAAAAATTTCAAATTATGTTTTTCAAACCTCTTGAACTTTAAGCTCAACCCCATCCTATTATAGTGATTCACAAATCACAAAAACAGTGCAAAAAGTATAGAAAATCATGGTAAAAGACATTTAAACCTTTTTCCCTAAATTTGCATGCTTAAATTCATAACATTTAATGAAATTCCCAAATTGCAAAAAAATAAAATAAAATACTCAGATTCTATTATCAAAATTTCAGTTAATAAAGCACTTGTAATTTGGGATTAAAAGAGAAAAACAAGAGAAATTAGGATTCAAAGAGGGAAAAACAAATACAAATCTCGTCGGATAGTGCTAGAAATTTATTTCGCCCTTGAAACTTCCATTTAGTTGGAGAGTGAGAGATGAGGAAAAGAGAGAGAAAGAAATCTGATGGTGTTTTGGGGGTTTTTTGCATGAAAGACAAAAGTAAAACAATAATGACATTCTAGTAAATAAGAGCAAAAGCAAGTACAAAGTTGTAAATGATAAAACGAATGGAAAAAGTTCTAAAAAAATTTGACCAAATTTTTAGAAGGTTATTTTCATTTTTACACCTCGTCTTTTGAGATTATAAAAATTTTATACCTTGTATTTTGAATTATATCATGTTTATATTTTCAAATTTCAAATCTATGCACTTGCTTACCCTTTCTCGATCAACAGTTAATTTTGATTACAAAAAATACTTAAACATTATTAAAGAAAAACTGAAAAATATAAATAAAAAATAGAATAGCTAAAATTTCTAAAATATGAAGAACATTTAAGTATTTTATGTTGGAAAAATAGTACCCAGCAGAATTTTAAAAATTTTATATCAGAGTATTTTCTAAAACACAAGTTTGACATGCTATATGCATAAATTAACCAGATCTTACTAACCTCTGTGCCACAAAAAGCTCTTGCAATCAATGAAGCAAAGTAATATTCTAGAATGACCTCAACCAACTGGCCTTTTTTGCTATTCTCTATCCACGATCGGAGTAAGTGTGGGCTCACACGTACAGCTCTTCCACCGGTTGACTCTCTTTCCAACCAATTGAGAGAACCCAAAGCTAGTGTTCGTGATTTGTGAACAAGAGCTCTTAGGGAGTTTCAGAATCTCACCAATAGAGTTTCACTCTTAATCTCTCAACTAATCTAAATAATAGTGAGACTCACTCCCTTTTTGTAGACGTTGGGTCTAAGAGTCAGTCCTTATTAGATAATGCCTCAAAATTCAAATCAGAATCAAATTCAGATTAATATATGATGAAATCTGCGTGAAAATACGTGATCTTTTTATCGCGCGATCGGCATACTGATCTGTCTAATAGACATGGCGAACTTGCCCTATAGGCAGGCCGAACTTGAGGATCAGCATGCCGAACTATCGATAAAAATCTCAGCGAATCTTTTATTTTTCACCTGATATTCTATAGGATAAAGTCTCAGTTTTAATTCAAATAACCTAATAGAAAAGTTATCTAATTAAAACAACTTTATTTAGATAATCTCTAGGAAAATAAATGAATCCCTAATAATTCTACAAGTTTATCTTGATTTAATTTATTCAAAATTAAATCAATTGATAACGGACAAGAATTATTTGATTCCAATAATTCAACAAGTTTATCTTGAATTAATTTTGTCACAAAATTAATTCAACCGATAAACAAACATGAATTATTTGATTCTTTCGAATTTCAACAAATTTAATAAATCTGACATAAGTCACCAATTATTAAAAAAGCACTCCGTATCGTTATAGGATTTTGTAAGCTAGCAAATGGGACCAAATGGACTTATATAATTCAAGCTCTCGATAATTATGAAACCCAATATCCCATATATATATTTATAATTATCAACTCTAACGCTACTCCACTAAAAGCTTGAAGCTGCACTCTCGAACTATATAGAATTACGAAGCCCGTGTAGCTAAATCTCCATGACATATCATAGTGTATCGTATCCCCATAGGATTATCCATAATCGGCTTAAGGACAAGTTCTATCTTATCTTTCCGATTATTTTTATCTTACGTTCCATTATCTCACCATCAAAAAACTTACCATCCAAAGACAGTATACTATTCAGTTATACCTATGTATCCAAATAGTTGAGCACTCCAGTTTTTCAATTATAAGATAACACATATAAGAGGATATCACTATTCTTAAAGAGGAGCTATGGATTCTATATTTATGAATAACAGGTCTACGCTATCAAGAGTCATGCTTCTAACGTACCGGCATACATACCACTATTAAAATGTGGGTGTCACCCTTTGGTACATCAAAAGACACAAGTCAAGACAACAGGCCTATTATTCATCTCAGGATTAAGATACAATACAAATGATTGTCTAAAGTGAATCAATTTGCCGAGACAGAATTATTAATCCAAATCAATTCACTTTATGTCCTGATCCAACACATCATCACCTATGACAATGTGCCAATGCTTCTATTCATAGAGTTCACTCCGAAGGTCAAGACAAACCATCTCCCAATAGGGATATAGACAACATAACAATGTTTACATGAATAGAGTACCCAACTTTATTCCCTCCATTGCGGATCTTATGATTTAGACCGTCACCTTAAGATTCGTGTCTTCTGCATAATCTGTCCATTATATATCCAATTCTTAAAGGTTTAGACTAATAGTCTCAGACTATTGTTTGCTTAACATACATTCAACAAATATGAACGTAAAGAGGACAAGATTTGGTATATAAATAATAAATGAATTCTTTATTGATAAAAATGTCTCCAAATACATATTATAATTTTACTCTTTAAGGCATACAGGTTTAACATTTTACAAGGTTAAAATCAAACTTTGATCCAAAAAAGGTAAGAATTTGAGATTAATTTAAAATGTGAAAATATAAAAGTGTTAAAGTCCAAACTGCAAGGTATAATTTTTTTAGAACCTAAAATATGGGTATAAAAATGAAAAAAACCCATTTTAAACGCTTTAAAACTAAAATTGTGTTATAAAATTTAAAGCAAATGCTATTCCATCATTTCAAGGTATCATCGACGCATCAAGCTTTTGCTCCCTAGTGGTATGGTTCATCTTTATGTTGGAAAACATGAATGCAACGAAATTTTAAGATTTTTAAATGAAAGTCTTTTTCAAATAACAAGTTTGACATGCTAAGTACATAAATTAATAAAAGATCTTACGTACCTCTTCAATAAACTGAAAACTATAGAAACTGCCGCTAGAAAAGAAAGTCCTGGCAGAGCATCAACCAACTGGCCTACCTTGCTATTTTCTTTTCATGATTGGGATACAGGTGGTCGTACATCGTATAGTTTTTCCTCCAATGACCTCTCTTTACAACCATTTGAGAAGACTAAGAGCTAAGGTTCTAGATGTCAAACAATAGCCCTTTGAGAGTTTCAGAGTTTCTCTTACTAAAATACTCTCTCTATAATTCTCAAATGATTTGAGGAACAATGAAAAATAGTTCCATTTATATAGTGGCATAATTTGCGATTAGTCCTTATCCGATTAGGCATCAAAATTTGAATCTAGATTAACTTTTGATTAAAAAACGCGTAAAAAATACGTATCAAGATAATCATACGATCGGCATGCCAAACTCGTAAATTGACTTGTCGAACTAGTGGCATCGGCCTACCGAACTCGGCCATCGACCTATTGATCGAGTAATAATTTAAAAATTTTAGAATATCTTATTTTACATTGGAATCTTAGATAGACTTCAGTTTTAATTCAAATAACCCAACAGAGAAATTATCTGATTAAAACAGTCATATACAATCCTATATCAAAATAAAATATATCTAAATAATTCAACATGTTTATCTTGAATTAATTGATAAAATTAATTTAACCAATAAATCAACATGAATTATTAAATTTAATCTATCAAATTTTAGCCAATCTAATAATTAAACATAAGTCACTAATATATAGGAAAAAACGTGCCGTATCGTTACTAGAATTATTATGAGCCAATAAAGGGGACTCGATAGGCATATATAGATTAAGCTCCTATAATTATAAAATAATACGTCCCATATATATATATATATTATAATTATCAACTCTAACACTATTCTACTAAAAGCTTAGAGCTCCATTCTTGAACTTTATAAAATTACGAAGCTCTAAAAGCTAATCGTCCATGACATATCATAATGTATAACATCCCTATAGGATATTCATAATCAGCTTAAGGATAAATTCTGTTTTGCCTTCTCGATTATTTTTATCTTATGTTTCATTATCTCACCATTAGAATATTTACTATCCACAGATAAAAAAAACATTTAGTTACACCTATGTATTCAAATGGTTGAAAGCTTTAGTTTTTCAATTACAAGATATGCCTATAGCAAAATATCATTTATTCTACAAAAGAGTTATGGATTCTAAATCTATGAATAACGAGTCTACGTTAATGAAGAATCATGTTTTCGATGTACTGGTAGCGTACCTTCATTTAATTTAAGATGTCACTTTTTGGTACATCAAAAGACATAAGTTAAGAATACGGGTTCATTTATTTATGTTAGGCTTAAGATGCAACACATATGATTGTCTAAAGTGAATTGATTTAAACAAATGAAATTATTAATCAAATCAGTTCTACTTTTTTATCTCGATCCAATATATCATCACTTATGACAATATTCCAATGCTTCTACTCGTAGAGTTTAACTTTGATGACCAAGACAAGTTATCTCCTATTAGGAATGTAGACAACATAACAATCTTAGCATAAATAAAGCACCCAACTTCATTTTCTCGATAGTGGACGTTATTATTTAGACTATCACCTTTAAGATTCATGTCTTCTATATAATCTCTCCATTATATGCAGGATCTTCAAGGTTTAGACTGATAGTTTCAGACTTTTGTTTGCTTATTGTATATTAATATAAATGAACATAAAAAGGACAATATTTGATATATGAAAATAATAAACTCTTTATTGATTAAATATCTCCAAAACCTTATTACATTATTTAATTTTTAAGGCATCTAGTCTAACACTTTAGGGGCATCGGGGACAACGAGAAGCTTCTCTTAGAGATAACTCAGCAATTTTTTTGTAAAACCGTCTCTTTGCTTTAAGGCCTTAGCATATTGTGTTGAATGAAAATAACCCAACTATCTCAAAATGCACATTATTTTGTGACTGAGGCGTATTTGGTTGGAGAGAGAAGTTTGGAGGAAGAGAGATGTATGAAGAGGCAATCTATTATTTGATTGGGCTGGCTCGCTTAACTACCCAAAAAAAAAAAAAAAAAAAAAAAATCTTTACTTGGTCAGAGACAATAGAAGCAAACGATGAAAGGTGACCGATTAAATTAAATCCTTCCATTAGCATAAGGATTCAAGCAACCCATCATCTTTAAGCTTGAAAAGAGTATTTCATGCTCTAAAAAACCTGTTAATAAAATAAACAAATAAATAATATCTAGTAATGTGATAAATAACTATCATCTATCATTTCAACTTTTCATCTGTCAAGAATTCTT
Source organism: Artocarpus hirsutus (assembly GCA_946598075.1). NCBI lineage: Eukaryota > Viridiplantae > Streptophyta > Magnoliopsida > Rosales > Moraceae > Artocarpus > Artocarpus hirsutus. The sequence continues at coordinate 26,058 of CAMOHE010042743.1, read as the reverse complement.
ATAATTCTATCCATGCTTTGCATTCCTCATCCTTACAATTATCCTCATCGTTCATTCTCTTCCTCCCTGCGACCAAATGAAGCATATAGCATGAAAAATATTTGTGTTTTTCAAAAGAATATATTTCTTCTATGCGTCATACATATATATATATATATATATATATATATCATTTTATAGCAGTCTCGGATTGGATTACAAACTTGTCTACTGTGTTCAGTGTCTGCCTTGATTGACTAACATTTCTGAAACTGCAATGACCTATCAATTCACACTTCATCCCCCACAACTTTCTAATCGTGGAGGTTTATTCCTGATTTCCAGAAATTTTTTAGAGAGAACATCCATTGCTTCTTCTTCTTCTTTTATTATTTTTTTTCCCAACCATATAGCAATATATAAGTGAAATATTGAATATTTGTGACCAGTCAAGGTTGAAATTTCCACCCTCTTTTAATGCCCATATATTCTTCTGTAAATTCATTTTATATTAATGGACATTCATAGACTACTCCATCTTATCTGAGTCTCGGTCAGGAATGAAGTACAAGGTTCAAGAATGGAACTTCTCCACCATCTTAAACCAAGCATTGAACTTGTCCATACACACCAAAGGTTCTTCATGCCTAAAATTAACACGATTTCTCTCTAACAATATGTTCATTTCTTGATCACACAAGTTTCTCTTTGATCAATCTTCTTGATTACTACCCCTTTATGCCACGTGAGACAAATCCTATTCGTTATTGGTACTTGTGACAACACTGAATTAAGAACGTGCATCATTCATGAGTGTTTACCAATCAAGCATATTCATATCTCCACAAAACAACGTTTTATCCATTCTCTATGAGCCTCTGTTAACTAAAATATAATTTGAATGCCTATTATTTTGAGATTTACTGTGTGCAGCTAGTTAGTTTTCAGCCATTATATGACGATTAAATGGATCCACAACCACTAAAACTTGGGCTGTTTTTTGTCAGGTCAAAATTTTCAACGGTCCATGTTGTTTCAAACAATGAGCTGCATTATTACATCTAGTTCTGCCAGTTCCTTGTCTCTGTAGTTCCAAATGATCACCAGGATAAGAAGCATTAACCAAATAAAATAAAAAAATAAAAAAATAAAAAGAAAAGAAGCATGAAAAACGAATAAAATATTAACATTTTTTTTCTGCATTATGAATCAAAATACCCTGTATCATTATTTCACCTATGTACTTCATAAACAACAGGTTCTCTTAGAAATTTCTTTGGTTAATTACCGTGCATGCATCAATAAGGTTAATTAAGAATTTCATTATCCATGTTAGTGTGATTTACCTCAGTAAAGAATGTGTGGATACAAAAGCATTCTCATCAATCAGGTTTTATTTGTCTCATTGCTTGAGATTAGGTGACTATTAAGACTAATAAATTGCTACCACTTAAATGGAAAATTCACATCTACAAGAAGACAATTTGCATCAATAGGACTTGAGGCTTATCAATGCAAATTTCAGATAAGAGAATAAACCAATATAGTGAATTTACCATGACCATATTGAAATTATACAACAAAATTAGAATTCTATAGCTATTTAGCCACAAGAACAAGGTTATCTTGAACAAGATTTGGACTAAAAAATCTCAGCAAAAAGCATTTAAATTGAAAAATCCCAAAGTTAAATTCTGGTTTCTGCAATAGTTGCTGATTTTTGTACATCTTGAGGGGAAGAAATCAGTGTCAAAATCAATAACTGTAAAAGAAATTACTATCCTTCCAAAGCAAGAAGCCAGAAGACAAACAATGAGACAAACATGCCACAACATTTTCTCAGGTAACAATAATCAAGAACTTGAAAGATTTCTGTATTTACCAATGTAAAGAATGATTTGGAGCTTCTTGCTAAGTTTGATTGCTAAGTTTCATCAACAATGCCTTGTGAAGAATTGAACAAGCCAGATATAGCAACTCCGGTTTTTACCTCCTCTTCTGTCGGTTTACTTAAAACACCCCCAATTCTTCAAGCTAACAACGGTCTTAATTGCCGAAATTCGCATCCCGTTGACAGCCTCGTTGAAGCATTCTTCGCTCGAACCCAGCACCGCGTTTGTGAAAGGAACTATCAGCCATGGAAGCTAGTGGTAATTCCAATTTCCGATTAAGTACTGTTCCACATTAACGCCGTGGACGTAAACTAGAGGCGAATTCAACAACCACTTTCCTCCGCCGGGGCTTCTGTATGGACCAAGATGCCAGAGATTGCCTCTTCCTCCTCCGCCGCCGCCATCGAAGCCTTCTTCATCGTTTTTTTATGGGTCAGAGAAACGCTCTCTGCTTCCGCTTGCGGGAAACAGAGAGGAGTGCCGCGATTTCTTGAGTGGAGAGAAAATGGCGGATTACTAGAGGGAAAGAGTTTCCGAGGGGAGCGGAATCGAAATTGGAATCGTGATCTGGAATTAGAACGGGATTAGGAGTGAACAAGATTAGGAGAATGAGGAAGGTAGTAAAGGTCACAGCTTTCTGGATTCCATTTCTTTTGTCCCTTGTTTGTAATAATAATTTTGGGGAGTGGATTTGGAGGACTTTGATTTGATAATATTAGACTGAAGAGTTGAAATAATATTATTGTTTCTCCGGAATTGAGGTAAGAGCGGAATATAGGTGAGTTTTTGAAATGAAAAATGCTAATACCCCGACGGGTTCTGACCTGTGAGAAATAAGATGCTCGAAATTGAAATGTTTTAGGGGTTGTTTGTGGATGTTCTCATCACTTTAGTTTTTATCATAAATTTAGTTATAAATAGTAAAAAATTCTCATATATTATAATAATAATAAAAAAATTATTACAATATAAAACTTTTATATGTTACAATAAAAGTGGTTCCCACCACCTTTCTAAACACCCACTTAAGCACCAAAAAAACAGAAGTACACCTGGCTCTTTATAAATCTCCATTCTAATTTTTCAAATATTTTATGATATTTTTTTATAGTAATGGATGAAAAAAGTACATTAATAATAGAACTTTGTTTGAATCATAAGATCTATGTTAAATGCTATCAGCTTCGCATAATTTTTTTTGACATAATTTTGCCAAACTTAAAGTTAAAAAATATGCATTACAAAGCTCCATATTTTAAAACTGTTGTGTTTCTATACTTTTTTCATGATACTTATTTGACATATCTAATTTGTTATTACATTGATGTGTCGCATGGTTTTAATTTTTTGATATTTCTCTCTTTATTTTTTAAAACTACTAACATATCATTTAAATTTAAGTAATATGTTTCAATTGTATCCCTCATGTTTGTTTAAAAAAATAAAATCAAAACTACTAACATATCATTTAAATTTAAGTAATATGTTTCAATTGTATCCCTCATGTTTGTTTAAAAAAATAAAATCAAAAGACAGAAACATTCACAAATAGTTTTTTGAAAAATATTTTAAGCATTTGAAAAATTAGAACCCTCAAGCAAAACATATACATACATATATATATATATATATATTAAAGAAAAGCCTATTTGTTGTTCATAACATTTTTTGAGGTTGTTAATACCTGAGAGCGGCACGACACTATGTGTGGGGGTGAACGTTGGTCAGGTTCATTGTTTTAACTAAATCTACCTGGTCTGGTCGAATCTGCGTTAGAAGAGAAAGCCTCAAAGTAAGGGGACACCTGTGTGGTTCTACCAAGGGTACTTCGATACTCAACTCAGCGTTCTGATTGGGAAGAGCAAGGGAGAGGTAGAATAGGATAGGGGAAGAATGTTAATACCAGTATGGTGGAGTCGACAGTCTTATTTATAAGGTTTATCTTGAATCTTGATGTGGATCGGATCTAACTTATGATCCGTGTGTACTACTATATAGAACCTAGGTAGCTAATGATAGGTGTCACGATATCTAGACAATGAGGATTGCCCAAATGAAAGGTTGAGATGGTGCCACGTGGTGATCTTTGGGTATGATCCACTTCTGTGTGAGGAAGTGTAAGTGTATCCGACAAGGATGATCTAGTCGGGGTTTAACCACCTTGCTACTTTTGCAGAGTTGTTCTCCATAGTTGCTTTGGTTTGATCAGACATATCCTAATCGGATGGATCTTGGTCTAAAAGATCCTGATAGAACGGGTCCTTGTTAAGCCAGTTTAGGTCAGACGAATCCTAGTTAGACATGTATTCGGATCCCAGTCAGACCTTGGTTGGACTGGATTGACTTGTTTAGTGTCCTTCTCATCCATTTCGAATTGGGCTTATTGGCCTATTCAATGGCCTTCTCAAAATAGTCTTCTTGGCCTACTTTGTTGCCTTTTCGGATTGACCTTCTCGGCCTACTTGGTGGCCTTCTTTAAATTAGTCTTTACGGCCAAATTTTTGGCCTTCTCAACCTACTTGGCCTTTTCAGATTGACCTTTTTGGCCTACTTGAAGGCCTTCTTAGATTGGTCATGTAGGCCTGCTTTGTGGCCTTCTCGACCTACTTCGTGGTCTTTTCAAATAGGTCTTCTCGGCCAACTTTATGGTCTTTTTAGCCTACTTTGTGGATTTCTTGGATTAACCTTTACGACCTACCTTCTCAACCGGTCTCCTTAGATTGGCTTTCTTGGCCTACTTTGTGGCCTTCTTGACTTACCTTCTTAACCTACTTTATTAAACACTTGGTCCAAAAGGGTTCAGATTTTATATGGTCAGGATATATATTTTTCATGGGTGTCTTTGGACGGTCGGTCTTGGGCCTAGTTGGCCTTTTTGGACACCTGATAGGTCGAGAAAGTTAATTCGCGAAGGCCACAAAGTAGGCCGAGAAGACGAATATGAGAAGACCAATCTAAAGAAGGCCACCAAGTAGGCCAAGAAGGTCAATCCGAGAAGACCACAAAGTTAGCTGAGAAGGCTACCAAGTACATCGAGAAGGTTAATCTAAGATGGCAACAAAGTAGGTCAAGAAGACTAATTTGGAAGGCCACTAAGTAGGCCAAGAAGCCCAATCCGAAATGGACAAGAAGGCCACCAAATAGGTTCATCAAGTCCATCCGACGTCTGACCCGGATCCGACCATTCATTTGACTAGGATTCGTCTGATCAAGATCTATCCAACCAAGATCCGTTCAACCACTAGGCCACCAACTCTGCAAAACTAGCAAGGTGGTCAGACCTCAACTAGATAATCTCCACCAATGGCACCAACACTTCGCCACATAAAAGTGGATCATACCTATAGACCACTGTGCGGCATCATTTTAACCCTCCGTTGGACAATCTTTCTTGTCCGGAGATTGTGACACTTTTCACTAGCCTCCTAGGCTCCGTATAGTAGTACATCCGGTTCATAGGTTAGACCCAATCCATACCCAGAAATAAGCGAAACATTGTAAATAGTAGCATCAACTTCACTACAATGCTACAAACATTCTTCTCCTGATTTACTCTGTTTTTCTCTTGACCTTCTTAGTCAGAATATAGACTTGAGCATTAGAGTGTCCTGGCAGACGCTGTATGGATGTCCCCTTACTTGAGGCTTTCTCTTTTCTTGAAGATTTGACCAGACCAGATGGAGCCGGGTAGCATAGGGAACCCCACCATCGTCCTCCTTTGCACTTGGTGTTGTGCCGCTCTCAGGCATCAACAGATATAAATGTAAAAATTTCCTTCAAATATTTTTAGAAACTATGGCCCTATTTGGTATTCTTTTTGAGACTTATTTTAGAAATGTTTTTGTAACGTTTTTTGAGGCAAAAATTTAAAAAACACTCTCAGCATAATTCTTTAAATTTTTATTTTTCAAAACAAAACTATTTTTTACCTATTTTAAAAATACTACCAAACGGGCCCTATGTAAGTGGATCTTTTGCCATTTCACCTCATTTCTTTGTCCAAAACGTTTAGAAAGGATAAGATTATTACTAGAGATCCAAGTTCAAAAAATATTCAAATTCAAAAAATTAAATACTCGAAACAATTTGTTCTCACTCCACAAACCAAATTAGAAATTCAACTACTTCTAATCCTTTGTAGCAGCATCCCTTAGTTGTAATTTAATGTAGCTTAGTTTCCTGTGTTGTGTAAATGTAATATCTGATCTTCTCGTGTAAAATGGCATAAAGCCATACGAGCTTATTTAATAGCTGCACTTTGTAATCAAAAAATCAAGTAGCAAATATTTAACCCTAACAAAATTCTTCTGGTGTTAGAGCTGTAAAACGCTCCAACGAGTACTTCTTCCTGGCTCTACATTTTTTTTTTCTTTTTCTCTCAGTGGCATCCAACTCATCTCAGAGTAATTCGATCCCTGCCATTGCTAGTACTCCCAATCCTACTCAAAATCTCATTACTATCAATATTGATGCCCAATTACCACTTAAGCTTACTTCTGTTAATTATTTTTCACGGAAAGCACAATTCTATTCTTTGTTCTTTGGAATTGATTTGCTGGGTTACCTTGATGAAACATTTCCATGTTCTCCGGCAACGCTCGTCACTAATGGTCAATCCAAACCGAATCTTGAATACACGATGTGGCTCCTACAAGATCAAATCATTTGTGTCATTTTGCCTTCTCGTTAGAAACTATTATACCATTAGCACTATCATCCAAGTCTAGCAGCCAAGCCTGGTCTTGTCTTGCTCGTTTTTATCAGAAACACTCCCATTCTCGTATGATTCACCTAAAGGACAAACTTGCTACAGTTACACTTGGCTCATCCTGTGCTATCGATTTCCTTCTTTCTATCAAGGCGATAATTGATGAGCTAAATGCTCTTAGGGCCCCATCAAGTGACGTAGATCTCTTCCTATACAGTATGTAACATCACTTTATGGACATTACAATAATCACTACTTTTACCGTTAAAATCATTATTTAAAAAACAATTCAAATAAAACACTTAGACTCAAACAAATATCCTAAGAAAACATGCATATATTTTTTTTATTTGAAAACCTACTCACTGGAGTTACTTCTCTCTCTTCGGTTAGCTGGACAGAATGCCTAAAGCGTTCGACTAACCGACTATCTACATAAATGGTTAGTTTAAAAATGCAAACATTTATTGAATTATAAACTTACATAAAACTTCAAATAATGTTTAAAACTCTCAAGAAAAATAATTAAGTGTCCAAAAAGTTTAATCACATTAAAATAAAAGAAATATGATATAGTCCTTAAGAAACCATAATTATAAAAATATTAAACAGTCTCGAAACAATAAGAAGTTCATACGAAAATAAACTAAGTTCTCAAATCAATGTCGTGTTGAAAATAACATTAATAATAAAATTTATTACTTGAGTTATTAATTTCTTTTCAGTAGCGTGATTTCATTTCCAATCTAACGGTCCTTGCACACACGCACTATCCCCTTCCTCCATCCTAGTTCATAAGTCTTTTACCTTTGTCTGCAACATGATATAAAACTAAGTAAGCATAAACTTATTAAGTACACTTTCTTATCTCATAAGAAAAAAAATGACCTTTCATAAAATCGTATCATAACATCATAAGCATAGTCATAATCATAGTAATGTGCAAAGTACACACTTATATAGAACGTATGTTTTATTTAAACTTCTATATTAAAACATTTTTCATTTTATCATTAGAGGCCAAAGTATTACACCATTAATATCATATACACACCGTCATGAAAGGAGTGGGATGGCTAATCCCAAACCAAACATGATAAGTCCAACCTTGTACTACATCATAAACATAAATGAAGGGTATGCAATGCTTAATTAAGTGATGTATATAAAACACACACACACACATAAGCTTTCTTTAAAAACTTACCATAAACTTTAAAAAATATAAACATAAAAACATCTTCAGAAAAATTCATCATAAAAAATCTTGAAATAAGAACATTAAATCACAAACTTTTATTTATGGAACATTGCTTAATATTTTCATAAGCTTTATCATATTGTAAGTAAGAATATACTTACTTGACTTGCTTACTTATTAAACCTTACATTAAGTGATGTAGCCATGGGCGTCAATGTGCTTGCCTTTGTTATGTTCATATCATTCATTCATATGAAATTATTATTCATGTTTGCAATATTATTTAACATAGAAATATATCATTCGACATCATAATTAATGAAATAGAGCATCTTTAACTCATAAACATACACTTAGAGTCAATTAACATGCAAACAGCAAACTTGACCTTAAATCACTTAGAGAATTAGATCTCAATTTATAAGTAAGATAAAACTATAAAACTTCCACCATAACATAGTTAACATAAAAAAGCATCACTCAAATTTTCTTTCTTTGAAAATATTAATCCAAAGTACTTTTTTTTTAGTTGTTAAAGCATTCAAAGCATTTAAATTTTCAAAGTACTTTTTTCAAGCATTCAAGTACTTTTTTCTAAAAACATCACATCTCAATTGTCTGATCTTTCCATGCATCAACAACATGAAGGCCCTGATGACCGTGTTATTGGTGATGGATTAGGTTTGAATATTTCACATACAGGGTTTATAATTTTTCTCCTCATTTTCAATTGTCTAGTGTTTTTTAAAGAAGTCTAATGTTTTACGTATGCCAACTATGAAAAAAAAAAATAATATTTCTGTTTCTCAATTATCTCGATCTAACAAAACCTTTTTATCAAGATATCCAAAAATCCCAAAAAAAAAAAAAAAAAAGCTCACTAGTAGTTCTGGGTACATAAATAATTGATATAATGTTTTGAAGAAAACTGTGATGCTATAATAAAAAATAAATGTCAAAACAAGACATATCGGTGGGTAATTGATGAGCACAGTTGAATTATTCCCTCTTATTTTATGAGTAAGGATTTATGCAAAGGGGAACATCTACTTCGTGGATAGAACCGACAAGATCCCTATGAATGGCTGAATTCCCAAAAACTTGATAAAGGATTTGTTGTTATCTTTTCCACCGACATTAGCATTAAAGCTTCTCCGAATGTGCGGCATGGGTGGCTAGGTCATCCCCTCTTAAAAAATTACCGAGTTTCTAGCTAGTTCAGGATTGCTTTCTTTAGCTGCAAAATTTTTTTTTTTTTCCTGAATTTTTCTGTGAATCATACCTATGTAATAAAAGTCTAACAACTTTTGTTTGGCGAATCAAATTTGAAAAGTCGAGGGCTTCTTGATTTAATTTACGCTGATGTTTAGGGACCTTCTCCTACTAAATGTTTCGATGGATTTTGATATTATATTATTTTTATTGATTATTTATCCATTATACTTGAAATCTAATGTGTTCACTCTCTTTCATCAATTCAAAGCTGTTGTTGAACATTTTTTTAACTAACTGATTGTGTCCATGTACTCGGGTTTTTTTAATCCACATTTGGTATCCAACATCTCAAAACACCCCCACATACACCACAATGCAATGGCACCAATAAAAGACGTCACAAGCACATAATTGACATTGGTTTAACCCTCTTTCATAGGGCAAAAATTCCCCAACAATTTTGGTCATATGCTTTTCAAACTGCAGTGTATTTAATAAATAAACTTCTAACGCCAATTCTTAATTTTTCTTCTTCTTATGAAAAGCTATTTCTTAAAAAGCCAAATTATAATGAACTTAGAGTTTTTGGTTGCCTCTTTCCTTGGCTCAAATCTCATACCTTAAATAAATTGGATCCAAATCGCTTCCTTTAGTCCGGTACTCATCCAGATATACACTGGTTTCTGCAGCAGGGTCATGCAATTCTTTCTATGCTAATTCTTGTCCAACTCTAATATTCCCACTTGTCAGTTACTTGATAATTCTAGCCGAGTCCATACCTCCCCACCAATCATTACTTCTTCTAAGTCTAAGTCCACTACTCAAAAATCTCAACTCCCATTCACGTCTTATATCTCTCCTATGCCTGTCCTTTCACACACTTTAAGTCCAATAAACCCAAAGCTCCATTACACAGTTTCAAAAGCATTACCATTGCCTTATCCAATAGTTGACCTCTCCGATAATTGGATGTTAATAATGCTTTCCTCCATGATACTCTAAATGAACACGTGTTTATGTAGCAACCACCTGCCTTTGTCGATTCCAATTATTCATCATTTGTTTGTAAGCTTCACAAGGCTATCTACGGTCTCAAATGAGCTCCATGGGCTTGGTACAATGAACTTAAAAGTTTTCTCATAATCTATGGCTTTATTGTTGGAAAATGAATTTGCAATAGAATTTTCAAAAATTTAAATAAATTCGTTTCATGAAATCAGGTTAGGCATGCTACATATCACAAATTATATACAGATCTTTGTATCTATAGGAGACCGGTAATTATACTTCTAACTGAATTAACTTTACAGAATTATTACGAGATCGTTACGGCCTCAACTAGGTGGTTTTCTTTGACATTCTCTTTTCTATGACCAGAGTACGAGTGTGCACATGTCGTTCAATCTTCTTCTCATTAAAGAACCTCATTCTAACCCCAAGACATAACCAAGAATAATTGTTCTTGATGTTGAACAATAATTCCATAAGAGTTTTAGATTTTTTTTTTCTCTCTAGAAATTTTTTTCTAAATTTCTCTGGTGATTTACCAAACAATAGCAATAAATTTCCTATTTATAATGGTTGGTAGAGCATCAATTCTAATTAAAAAAGGGTTTTCAAATTCGTTTTTGAAGGGTTTTCAAATTCTTTTTGAGTGAAAAGATCGTGTCAAAAAGCCTTGTTGATAGTCAACCGATCGATCGATTCAAGGCAAAAAGGTCACTCTCGTGTCTTAAGTGCACTGGTCGACGGGTCCTTACCTGATTGGATACTTTCCCATTCTATTTGACCTAAGAACTTTCATAAAGCCTCGATTTTAATTATGATGAGCAAATGCAGTAGTTACTTAATTGAAACAATCATATACCAATAATCTCATATCAAACAAAATAAATATAAGAAATTCAACGTGTTTATCTTGAATTAATTTGTAGAATTGACCCAACAAATAAACTATTAATTTAATCCAATAAACTAAACGAATCGCGTAATTAACATATTTACCAATTTGTAGAAAAAAGACATTATATCTTTATAGAAAATTATATGAGCTAACAAAGAAAATCCGATGGACATATATAGATCAAGTTTCCATAACTATAGAATGACATGTCTCATATACGCTCATTTTAAAATTATTAACTTTAATGCTACTCCACAAAAGCTTAGAGTTGTACTCTTGAATTATATACAAACTTATGAACTCCAAGAAGTTTTTTGTCCATGACATATCATGATGTGTAACTAGATATCCATAATCAGGTTACGAACAAGTTTTGCTTTACCTTTTTGATTATATTTATCTCATATTCTATTATCTCACCATTGGAGACTTATTATTTATAACCAATAGAAATAGTAAACCATTTGGTTACACAAATATATCTAAACGGCTGAGCGTTCTAGTTTTCAAATTCCAAGATCATGCCTATAAGAGAAGAGGATATCATTAACTCCACTAAAAAGCTATGGATTCTATATATATGAAAAACGAGTCTATGTCGTTCAAGAGTCATCACTTCAACATATCAGTATGCCCACCTTTATATATTTTGGGATGTCATCCTTTGGTATATCAAATAACACAAGTCAATAATACAAACCTATTGATGCATTTTAGGATTAACATGTGACACACATGTTGTCTAAAGTGAATTGATTTATTTAAACAAAATTATTAAATGAACCAATTTATCTTTAGCCCCGATACAATATATCGTCACCAATGACAATATATCAATGACTTTACTCATAGAATTCCAACTTCGGTAATCAAGACAAGCCCTCTTCTATTAGGGATGAAAATAACATAACAATCTTCTCATGAATAAATTGTCGAACTTTATTCCCTTATTTGTGGACCTTTGTGTTTAGACTATCACCTTAAGACTTATATCTTTCACATAATCTTTCCATCCTCTACATGGTCTTGAAGGATTAGTAGGATAGTTTCAGACTTTAGTTCGTTGATAATAGATTCATCATAAATGAACATAAAAAGGACAAAAAAAAGTAACATTGTTTAATCTTTAGGGCACTATGTCTAACATTTATTAATTCTAAGAGTGACACTTTCTTATTTACTTAACATAAGGATTCTATTACTCTCTATTTCTATTTCTTGGTTTATGTAGATGACTTAATTGTTAGGGCAACAATACAACGATTTCACCCAATTTCTTGACCACTCGACTTAACGTTTTTTTTGTTAAAGATCTCAACGACATCTCTATTTCTTGGGAGTTGAAGCAATGATGGTGCTAGAGCTTTTTCTCAGTGGGGGTGTATGTGTAGAAATTAGAAATAGTAATTTATTAGATGCAGATATATAACAATATATTTCAATAATTGAGAGGACAAAATTATAATTTTTCTTCTTAATTAGAGGTGAAACAACAAATTTCAATTATTTCGTGGGCCATAACAATATATTTCAATTATTTTGTGGGGTACAACACTATATTTTATTTATTTTGTGGTGACATGATTGTAATTTTTTAAAATTAGGATATAACTAAAATTTTAAGTCCTAAAAAACAAATAAAAAACTAAATTTTAAAAAATAAATGGGGGCACGTATCCCACTCGCTGCTAGCCGGCTCCGCCAGCGAGTTGAAGTCTTGCCTGTACAATCCGGCGTGGTCTTGACACAACACAAGCATATTCGAGATTTATTAGGGAAGACAAACACGGCTAGTGCCAAAGAGTACTGTACTACTCCAATGTTCTCCACGGACTCACTTTCTCTCAATGATGGATCTCCTTCAACAGATGCCAAAAAGTATAGATAAGTTATTGGTTCCCTTCCATACCCCTCATTCACGTATCCAAATGTATCCTATGTTGTCAACAAGCTTGCTCAATTTATGCATTGTCCAACAGAGACACATTGGAGTGCCACTAAATGTGTTCTTCGCTCTCTCAAGTCAACAATTCATGACGAACTTTTTCTAAAGTGCAATCAAGATCTTAAACTGATTGGCAATGTCGATTGGAGGCAGCGCCATTTCATGGTGCTCTGAGAAACAAAAGGCTGTTGCTCGATTCTCAACTAAACCCGCGTACTTGTCTCTTGCTTCTTGTGCTGCAGAGGTTCTTCGGTTAAAAAATTTAATGGGTGAAATGCATATTTCATTTTTTACCACTCCCATTATTCTTATGATACAATTGGTGTGTTACATATGTATATATATATGTACATATGTATATATGCATGTATAATTCAGTTTTTCATTTGAAGATGAAACTTTTTTCAACCGACTATCATTTTGTTCGTGATCATGTGGCTTGTGGCTCATTTAGAGTTTCTCATATTTCGTCCAAAGATCAACTCGCAATGCTTTTACAAAATCTATGTCATCCTTCATTTTTTAGCAATTAGAAACCCAGACCGGTGCCTCTAATAGAAGCACCGGCTTGCGCGAGATATTAAAGATTTAAATTCAAACAATGAAGAACCCAAAACAGTTTCTTCTCACTCTACAACATTTGGCCACCAATCAGGAATTTAACTACTCCTACTCCTTTGTAGCAGCAACCCTCAGTTATAATATAATATAACTTAGTTTTCTATTTTTGTGTAAATGTAAAATCTGATCTTCTCGTGTAAAGCGGCACAAAGCCACATGAGCTTCTTTAATAGCTCCACTTTGTAATTCAAAAATCAATCAGCAAATGTTCAAACTTAGCAAAGTTGTTAGTTATAACAAATTTTTAAAACTCAATAAATACCTTTGTATTTTTTTTAAAATATATGGATTAATGGGCAAAACAGAAAAGAAAACTATGAGGCATCTTTGTGAACCTATATATATATATATATATATATTATATTTCTCGAGTATATCATTGTGCATTTTGTGTGCCTTTTGAGTTCTTTTTTCTCTTAATTTCTTTTTCTATTCCTTGTTTTATCAATTGAAACATTTGCTTTTATTTTCTATAATTGTTTCTCATTATTTATTTATTAATTAATGTTAATTCCTTCATTCTGTATACAATGGCTCTTGTTGTTTTAGATAGTTTTGTAGTTAAAGTTTCACAAACTAAATGAAACAAGCCATGTCCAAAAATCATTTTGTTTTTGTTCCTCAATAAACAAAATTATTTTTATAATTCTCCTCCGATAAATCAATTTGTTTTCATTATTTATTTTAAGACATAGTAATAAATTGAAAAAAAAAATGTCATCATAAAATGGGAAGCATACAATAATAATAATAATAATAATAAATACAATGGAAAAGCAAACTTGATTTGTGCGTAATTTGAAAAATTTTGAATCATACGCGCTTGATATGTGGGGTCCTTAAAGCAACGTGTGCGTGAAGAAAAGCAGTTGATAAGCCCAACTACAAATGTCCCGTTGAGAAGGGTGTTCACCCAATTTAAGACGAATGAAATCCAGCTTGTCCTCCCCCACAAAACTCACTTTTTTTAAGCTTAGCTGTCGGGACTCGGAAGCTTTGGACTCTGCAGCATTGAAACGCACTCTTTTTTTAAGAATACGTGAAAAGGAAACGCACAAAAAAAAAAAAAAAAAAAGGACAGAAGAAGAAGATAATTGATTCTATAAAAATGATTTAGTACGGTGATTAAAACTATTAGTTAGAACTGTAAATATTATAACATGTGAGAGTTTTATATTACAGTAACTTTTTTTAGTATAGCATGTAAAAAATTTACACTATTTTTAATTAAAAAATTGATTAGAACCAACTTTATCAAACAAGAAGTATTTTTTATTTGAGTATTCCCTCCATGCCTTCGACGCATTATTTTTCCCCTTAAAGGGTCTTAAAATTCGTTTTCGATGGAGGTTTTTTTAATAATAATAAATAAAAAGATTAATAAGATGTTTGATTGGGTGGTTAGAACTGTTGGTTAAAATTGTTTTTATTATAGCATGTAAGGGTTTTATATTGTAACGATTTTTTTATTATCACTATAATATATAAAGTTTTATACTATTTATAACTCAAAAAGTGGTTCGAACTATTTTCTACCAAACATCCTAAGAGAGAGCATACTCAAATCAACTACTGGGCGCTCGTATTCAGAAGCTGTAATTGGACATGTCTTCCCAACCGAAAAAATAGCAATGTTAATTAAAAATATAAAAATTTTGTCGAAGGCAGAGTTCCCATCTTGTGATAAAATAATCTTTGCAGCACTAAATTTTCCAACGCATTCTTTAAAGCACCCAAACAAAATATCACGGAAGGAGTGAGTTTTCTTTCCCAGTCTCTCCTTAAAAGCTTGAAAATTAATGAAAATGAAGAGGACAAATAAGTAATGAATTTTTTTTTCCTGTTCCATTTGGTAACAAGAAAAAACGTTGTTGCAGTATTATTAACTCAAAATATACGGATATGTTTGATAATATTTTTAAAATAGATAAAAATTATTTTATTTTAAAAAATAAATTTTTTTTAAAAATTATACTAAAAATTATTTTTAAAATTTTAATCTTAAAAAATATAAAAAATATTTTTAAACACTCTCAAAACGTTACTAAACAAGGCCTACAACTTTCCGCCTAATTATAAGCCCAAATTTCCCTTTTGTTTTTTGTTTTGTGTTTTCTTTTGGTGGTTGTCATTGTTGTGCGTTTGATTTTTACTCGTTAAACAATATTATAATTTTTTTTATGGTTTTTGTTATTTTTTAAGAAAAGATAGCTGTGTGGGGCCCAAGATGAATGCATGCAAGCTACGAGTACAATGAGATGGCTCCGAGTAATCAGACCCAATGCCAACCCAACCAAACCAAACCCCCCCAACATAAAACATAATAACATAACATAAACATTGACATCCTCCAAAAATCTTCTCAAGCATTCCACAGATTAGATTCCAGATTCCAGATTACTGTTCTCTCTCTCTCTCTCGTCACTTTCTCTTACCTCCGTTTCTGTCCCTTTGGCTTTGTGGTGTCCGATTGTCTTTCTTTTTCTCTTTTCTGGGTCATGAAAGAAAAGAGAAATTGAAGCAACTGAAAGTCAGAGAAGAAGAATCACCGTGGAGGAAGAGAGAGAGAGAGAGAGATGTTAAAGACGCCTCCGAATCTAAGCTCATAAGTAATGGGTTTCTTTCCTTTATTTGGGCATAACTTGATCGTACGGTTTTGCCTTTGATCTCACTCTTTTCGCTCTCTCAGGTACTTCTCTCTATCTTTTCTCTTAATCCACCCTATTATTTTGTATTTTTTTTGGGTTTTTGACCATCATTTTCTTATCTTAATGTGTTCTGAGCTCTAGCTACAACATAGAAAATTGATTCTTTTTTTAAGCTGTTTTGTCTTTATTTTTATGCAAATATGTGAGCCTTATAAGATCGATTTTGACCCATTCCCTGTATTTTTTTTTTGGGGAATTCGATGTTAATGTTATGTTTTCTGAAATGATTTCTTTGATATCTCATTTCAGTCATTGTTCTTTTCTAATAGTTCATTACAATTTTTTTTTTTAAAAAAGATTATGAACCCTTTTTTTCTCCAGAGGCATTTGCTGTTCTCTCACAAATGTAGATGTCTATTCTGGCCCACATTGGTATTTTCAGAGGCTGCTTATACTTTCTCCAAAAATGAAAAATAAAAAACTAAAATAGTTTTCTTGTTCATAAGTTGATAACCATCTAGTTTAATTTTTTGTCTTTGTTTCAGATTTTTCCCAAATACTTTTTCACCTGAAACACCATTTGTGTTTGAGAGTTTGTTAACATTGTCCACTTTCTTGCTCGTAAATTCTTCACGTGGAATATATTCACTCTGATGCAAGGGCATAAGAGCAGCATTAATTCGTTTCGTGAAGCTCTTGACAATGTTGGGCAGGGATCTAATTCAAATAGTGGCGCTGACATGAATCAGCAGAGTTCTTTTAATAACATTGCACCTCCTGTTGAAAGCCAGTGGTCGAGTTATGCGTCTTCGGGCGAGCCAGGTGTAAATGCAAGTAGTAATGAAGTACGAGACTTTGCTGGTACTAGTGAGCCCACTGGATCAGTTCTTAGAAACCAGGCCAGTGATGAAGGGGCTAAAATTGAACATGGGAAACCACCTCCGTATGGTTCTCATCATGCAGTTGGTTCAGTGACGTCGGAAGAAGTCCTTTTTCCTGGGAGAGCTATCATTGATCTCGGAGGCAATCAGGTAAATGGGCCTTCCTTTTCGCAAGGTTCTAGTTTGAATCATATTCGTCAACATGTGAATTCAAACGCAGGATATGTTGGCAATAATGGTAATGGTGAAATTGGGGGTGGTTTAGGCTCAAATCTTTACTTGTCAAGCAGACTGGAAACTGAGCAGACATCTACTGCTGCTTTATTTGATATTGGCGGGACATCGGCCGGAACCTCAGGTTATATAGCAGGAGAAGGTGATGGTAGCTCTAATTCACTTGGTAATTGGGGTTTATCCTGCAAGAGAAAGGCTCTAGAAGGTACTTCCGGTCAGTCATGTTCTGGTGGAAGTTCTAGCTCATTTCTACAATCTGAAAATTGTGTGTGGCATAATGGACCAGCTCGTTATAATCCTTCTAGCAGTTTACGCTTATCAGCGCCTTCATGTAGTTCTTCTAGTGGTAGTTCTCAAGAACAACAGATCCCAAGAACTGGTATTGCCACTGGAACCGTAGCTTCTGACGCCCTTCCTTCATCAAGTGCTACATGGAGTGGAGAAGGTTTTCTAAGACAAGTTGGTAGTGAGACTAATGCTGGGTCTCATAATGAGTCTCTACCGTTCAATTTAGCATCAGCAGGAAGTTCCAGGCATTATAGTCTGAGACCTGCCCCACCATTTGGCGATCCTTCAGGCTTGAGATCAGCAGCAGCAGCAGGAGCCAATTCGGCTGCTCCCCAAAGTCAGTCTCATAGTATGCATGCCACTGGTTTCTCAGGAAATGTGCATACTTTTCCATGGGATGGGGCTTCAAATTCAAGAGCAGGAAGCATGTCAAGTTCTTTCTCATTTGGAGACAGAGGTATGGAAATACGAGAAGAAGCAAGCTTAAGAAGCATGCCAAGAACCAATGTAGAGCATCCCATGTTTGTATCTGCAACCGAGATGAGAAATACGGCACCTGACCCAACAAGCTCGAGTTTGGCCTCTGGAAACTTAAGCTCTTCTTTAGGCATTCCTGCCTTTACAAGGATTGCCTCTAGTTCCAGTAGTCCTCCTTTACCTAATCCTGCATGGATCCCTCACCACAGTTCTCCAGGACCAAGCCGTCAAAGAGCACTTGAATTTGCACCTTGGTCTCTGTTTCCGTCAATTGATTCTCAACCTGTAGGTCGCAGCGGTCGCTCGGATTCATTGCCTCCTGGACCTTCTTCTTCACGGGAAACCCTAATGTCATCTGGACGTAATAACCAGAACCGTCAACAACCATATCTTAGGTCAGCATTCTTCACGGATAGACAAGGGGAAGATGCTCTTAGTATGTCCAATTCACTGCGGGTTTTATCTGCCGACATTGAAGAGAGACGTCGATTAATATCTGAGGTTTGCGTTTCTTGTTATTGCTGTCTTCTTTTCCTTTGATGTTTTCCCTTAAACGAAAGATTTATACAAGAGTAACTTCTCTTTAAAAGAGGGAGTTGAAATTGGTTGGGAATTCTTGAGCTAGTCCTAGAAGGTAAAGCTGAAAGTGACATAACTTGTAGTTTAAAAGTAGTATTGTAACCTTACACCTTCCAGTTAGCTCTATTTTCTGTTTTGATGGCCTCTTACATTAGCATCATACCCTTACATGTTTAGGCAGGGTGGAGCTAGGAAAATGTGTCAGGAGGGGCGCGTGCTGCTGCCAACTTTTTTTGAATCCATAAATAACCAATGAAAATGAGCTGGGCCATTATTAGGTGGGGCAAATATAGAGTTTCAGAATTTTAGGAGAAGTTAAACAATAAATTTTATAAAGTTTTTCATACACAATTAACAGAAAAGAAAGTTCCAGGTGGGGCAGCCCTACCTTGGCTGTACGTCGGGTTTAGGGGTGTTACGTGAAGCCACTTCATCTCTCCATACTTGTGTCTACGTGACATAACAGGATAAGTATTTCTTTATAGGTCATTTTAACCTGTTAGACAATGCTTTTTTAAGGAGCGTTTGATCATGGTTACATACAATGCATCTGACACCTCAATTTCATATGACGCAGAATTAGAAAGAGTTTCATTTAGTTGCATTTGCAGTCTGATAATAAATTGTTAACATACTTTTTTTCTTTTTTCTTGGGGCAATTACAGTTGTAAGGAAATAAGCTAAAACTGCAGCCTGATAATATCTAGGTCCTGTGCACTTCAGATAGAAATATTTTGGCCAAATCCAAATTCTAATCAGTTCTTTGTTCAAATGTGACAAGCGTGCTGCTGTTTGCTGCATAGTATTTTGCTTTCTATTATGTTTTTTTATCGTTCTTAATACTGATCGTAGCATCTTATCTTTGGTAATGAATTATTTTTGCTCAAACCGACAATACACGTTCTTCTCCATTTAGCAGATTCGTCAAGTCTTGCATGCAATGCGTAGGGGTGAGAACTTACAAATTGAGGTTAGATTTCTTTTTGATTTATGGTTTATTTGCTTTCTTTTTCCTTGGATTTTCTATATTATGCTTTTGAATCGGGTGTACTTTTGTTTGTTGCTCTTGTCTGAAAGTAACAACATTGTACCTGACATAGGTTGTTAGATGTTTCGCTTTCATGAGGGCTTTTATGTCATAAGTGCTTAAAGTTGCTGTGTAATTACATTCCTTGTCTCCTACATGAATTTGACATTGTTTGTTGTCTACCAAAATTTGTTCAATCAAATTATCTCAATGTTTAGTACTATCACCGAACTGTTAGACCTGTTGTAAAACTTCCTTTTATTTCCCTGGTATTTGAGGCTGCAAAAACAAATTCCAGATGAATTTATAATATTTGATAGGAACTTCCTTGAAAAGTAGTAGGGAAGGGGATCAAGATATTGCTTTTACGCTTAAGGTCTGTTTGGTAAATAGATTCAAATTAGTGATATGATTTGAGTTGTGTGATTTGAATTAGGATTTGAGTTAGTAATTTGAATTGTTATCCGAATTGATATTTGGATGTGCATTTAAGTTTTAATTCGAGTATGAAATAAAATTAGAATTTGTGTTTGTAGAGGCAGTGGAAATAGTTTTTGATTTATTAAAAAATCTAATAAAATTTTAATGTTAATGATCCTGAAAAATATGCAATATGAATCTTAATTTATTCCTCTCTTCATTAGAAACACAATGAAAAAAATCCTCTCGCTTAGATATCAAATGAAGAAGTTATGTTTTTTTTTTCTCTCAAATATAGGAGGGAGAATTTCATCTTTTACTGTAGCAAAAATATCTGATTATCAAAAGTTTAGGAGGGTTAGAGTTTTGAAAACTTGGATTCTTGGCACTTGAAGGATTTGGATTTTTGGGGAAATAAACACGTATCTAAAGGATTCTTGATACTCGAATCCAAATTTGAGTTTATTGAATCTAAAGGATACACAAAACAAACAGGTCCTCCTCTTTTAATAGCTGAGAAATTATTACCAGTGACATAAATAGTCAAAAATATCAGATACCCTTTTCTTGTAGCTGGTGGTGTTGATTTATTCGTCTGTAACATTGACTGACTGAGTTTAATGTTTGACATGCTAGCCATATTAGGTCACCGTCCTCCAATCTGCCATTTCATGTCTTGTTGAAATTTGTTCCATCTATACAACATGGTCAACAACATAGAAGGTAGGCGTATATTAAGACATTCAGAGATACTATAGGGCTGGGAAATCATAGATGAAACGTCCACCTTACGGTCCCCTATAAACTGGGATGGGAGATATAAGAGAAGCTTCCTGCTTCTAAATCTTGGGGAAGATTTTCCATTTCTTGGATCATGATGATGTATCTGCAAATGATACCTGTACATAAAATCTGTGAAGGTTTATGGATTTATGGTCACTCTCATTGAATTGCTTTGTTGACAGAGAGGGAGCAAAAAGTATGTTAAATTTTCAATTCTTAAACAAATAATGTGAACTGTCTTTAACAATTGACCCCTTGTTTTTGGCAACATATATCAGGATCACATGCTCCTTGATCCATTCATATATCATGGTATGGCTGAAACGCATGACAGGCACAGAGATATGCGCCTCGATGTTGATAACATGTCTTACGAGGTACAAGAGATCAAATACTTCCGGAGGATCTTCCTGCTTAGGTTCTTCTAGTAGCTTTAATTCTTTCACATACGTTGTTTCCATAATATATTCTTTTTGATAACAGGAACTTTTGGCTCTGGAGGAACGCATTGGAGACGTTAGCACGGGTCTGAGCGAGGAGACAATTTTGAAGTTAATGAAACAGCGAAAATATGAATCTATTGCGGTAGAATCCCCACGAGATTCAGAACCATGTTGCATATGCCAGGTATGAGCTGTTTCTATTTTCTTCATTATATTTTAACTATGAAAAATGAAAGACCAGTTGGTTCTTTTGGCATGAAGAGAACAAAATAGGTATTGGATAGATCTTCTTCATTCAGCTTTAGTTTATTTTATGCCAGGAGGAATATGCCGATGGGGACGATGTTGGTGTGCTAGACTGCGGACATGACTTCCATACCGATTGCGTCAAACAATGGCTAATGCAGAAGAACTTGTGCCCTATCTGTAAAACCACAGGCTTGCCGACATGAATGGGAACTTGTCCAAGCCCTTTTAATTTTGATGTTTGTGCTGTTGTATCACTAGAACCACCCATTGGTCCCAAAAAACAAAATAACCTATTTTATGTAACTCAATCACCGGAAACTTCTTGTAGTTACACATAAAATGCCTGGTTTTAATGAAAAGAGGGGGGGGGGGGGGGGGGG